>JALPQI010010267.1:0-41170 GCA_025490895.1 Thaumatotibia leucotreta | reverse complement strand
TTAACTATGCGTAGGTATAGACGCATTAGGAGGTAATAGTGCCCATCGCCACGCTGGGCAAGCGGATTGGCGATCGCAGTAATGTGTCCACTGTGATGACGCTGCTGCCCATCATCAATCTTGTAAAATGGTCAGTGACACTTCAATCCCTTAGTCGACTCTTACGACACCCGCAGGAGGAGTTGGGGTGGTGACAAATGTATTCTTACTGCCGTCACCACACGGCATAAGTTTTTAAGTTTAATCATTTTAATCACCGCACGGGGTTTTTAAGTTTAATCATTATTAAACCTTAAGGAACTGATATCTACCACGGCCGGAGATGGTGGGGTAAGGTTATTGGAGTCCCTAACAAAACTTTGCAATTGTTTGCTCAGTGGACAACTGCACCCTGAAGTGTGTCCATATTTGTATGGAGCTTCCCTTTGCGCTTTAAATAAAAAAGAGGGAGGAGTGCGGCCAATAGCCGTGGGGAGCACTTTTCGTCAACTTGTAGCCAAGCTGGGGTGTCGTGCGGTACGAGAAAATATGGCTTCCTATCTTCAGCCATCTCAGTTGGGTTTCGGGACCCGTTTAGGATGCGAAGCAGCTATACACGCCGTGCGTTCCTTTGTGTTAGACCCTGATAATTCGAACAGTGTAGTTATAAAATTAGATCTAAAAAATGCTTTTAACACCGTAGAGAAGGACGCCTTATTGAGCGAGGTTAAAGAACATATACCGACACTCTACCCTTTCCTGTACCAAGTATATTACACAAATTCAAATTTATTCTATGGTTCTAACTTAATGGACTCTCAAGTAGGTGCCTAACAGGGAGATCCACTTGGGCCCTTAACCTTCAGTCTATCCATCCAAAAAGTAATAAAAGAGCTCAAGTCCCCTCTAAACGTGTGGTACCTGGACGATGGCACCATTGCAGGCAAGCCAGAAGTTGTCGAGCAGGACTTGCTTATTTTGCTTCCACGCCTGAAAAATTTAGGGTTAGACGTGAACACAGCTAAATGCGAATTTTTCTCGTGTGGGTCGGAATCGTGCTACCTGTTTCCCTTCTTCTCATCGTTACTCCCTGGCCTTAGAGCCCTTAATCCTGACACGTTTTATTTACTTGGAGCCCCCATATTCCCTTCCGCGATCCCAGAGGCTCTTCGAACTCGCAGGGATCTTCTCCTACTAGCCAATGAACGCCTCAAGCACATCAACCCACATGTTCCTAAAATCACCTACCTCCTACGTACTGCCCCGGTCTGGCTATTCCCGACGGATATGGATTCCTTTGACACCATTATTAAAACAGCTTTGGAATCCATTGTCAACGTGTCCCTGAACCTCGACAAGTGGACACAAGCTACACTCCCTATCCGGTACGGAGGAATCGGGGTACGATGCGTCCGGGATGTGAGCCTACCGGCTTTCTTAGCGTCGGCACATGGGGTAGTAGACCTAGTCGCTAGCATTTTACCTCAAAATGGCGACAGGGAAAGCTTACCGTATGTAGCCGACGCCCTGGACTGGAGGCATGGTCGGCTCTCCACCCGGACACGCGCCCGGAAAACCCCAGCATACAGCGCGCCTGGGATGACATGGGCTGTAAAGCCACCCTTGATCATCTGATCGACGGGGCAGAGGGAACAGACCGTGCTAGGCTCTTGGCGGTATCGCGCCCCGAGGCTGGGGCATGGTTACACGCACTACCGTCACCTCAACTGGGCACTTTACTCGACGGTGACTCATTGCGCGTGTCCGTCGCTCTTCGCCTGGGCTGCGATGTATGTGAACCACATGTATGCATCTGCGGTTCCATGGTAGGAGCTGACGGTCACCACGCACTGAGTTGCCGGCGATGTACTGGGCGGCACCCGCGTCACCATGCCCTAAATGATAACATCCAGAGGGCCCTCAGATCAGCTGGTGTTCCTTCTGCGCTTGAGCCGCCAGGTCTCAGCCGCACTGACGGGAAACGTCCCGATGGCCTGACTTTGATGCCATGGGAGAGAGGAAGGTGCCTGGTTTGGGATGCGACATGCGTGAGCACCTTCGCCGCTTCCCACATTAGTCGCACCACACGTGCTGCTGGAGCGGCAGCCGAGTGGCAGGCGAACTTAAAGCGGCAGAAATATAGTCTCCTAGGACCGAGCTATATTTTCGTTCCCGTCGCGGTGGAGACAGCGGGCTGCTGGGGAGCTGACGCGAAAAACCTTATACGGGACATCGGACGTCGTCTCCGACAAAAAGGAGAGCATCCTCGCTCAGAGTCGTTCCTGGTGCAACGGCTGTCCATGGCTATTCAACGCGGAAACGCTGCGAGTGTTATGGGCACTTTTGCACCCGGAACGACGATGGGCGGCTTATTTACCTAATAATAATATGTTATTTTTAGTCTTTTTGTTTTTAAGTTAGTTTTAATTTTAATTGTTTGTAGAAACTTTAATATTATTAAATAAGATCGACAGTATTACAGTAGTAAACATTGTTTGGGTGAATCAACTTTTTTCTGTCTGTTACCATGGTTACTATCACCTGCAGTGTTATTCACTAAGGAAACCGCCTTGCTAACAGCACTGTGTCAGCGCTGCGGCAGCGTCGAGCCCCTAAAAATGGTATTCTAATGCACTTTAAACGACACTAGCGCTCGGTGACGAATGCGGCGTGAGCTGGAACTACACTGCGTCAAGAGCAGAGATAAAAGGAATTATATAGCTCTTTGGTCGAGAGTTACCGCCTACAGTTCGACGACGAGCTGTTAAGTATACGTTAGTGAATACCGTTTTTTCGCAGCGCTGCGCTCTACGTCGAAGTGAAGGCTGTCTCGTCGCCGAGCTCGTTGACGAACGCAGCGTCGAATGTGTGAATAAGAGAATAGCATAGCTGAGACACGCTGGTTTTATGTAAAATCTGCTTCTTAAATTATGCTAACATGCGTAATAGTACATTACTATAGAGGCCGGGACGAAAGGGGTCGCTGGCCGAAGACATATATGTAGATAGGATAGGTCTGAGGCGGGCAACCCCATATTTCCGACCGAGAAATGATTAGTGCTTTTCTCAAACATACAATAAAATAAACAATAAAAACATCAAAGTTTTTTTGCATAGTGGCAGAATGTCATGATGCCTTTGCCACAAATTTATGTGGAATGGAATTTAAAAAGAGCACTTTGCCGGCCTAGGCCTTCAAGATTTCTATTAAATTCCATTAACGACTTCTTGTCCAAGTCGCACCTGAAACGTCATACTTCGTAGCATTACAAGGAACATAATAACAATATTTCATTGCATGTTTAAGAGAAGACTATTTTTGTAGGTGGCTTATTATGGAAAGGGATTATTAGCACCGGAAAAGTGAGTAGTTTAAGAAGCATAATTTTGCACAAAACCAGTATTACTCAGGTGTCCGTAACCATGGCAACAACAGACAGAAAAAACCGGGAAAGTGCGAGTCCCACTCGCGCGCGAAGAGTTCCGTACCATTATCAATTTATCATTTAAAAAATACAGTTAAATCAACCTACCTCAAATACAATAAGAGATAATTTCATCAAACCAAAAATCGTTGATAGAATTTGTTACTTTGCATAACATATATTTTTTTTAGAATTTTATTTCGCATAGTTTAAAAAATAGAGAATTGAACACTTTTTTCAGAATTTGAGTGCTGATATCTCGAGAACGGTTCGCTTAAATAAAAATGTGATGTATAAACCTTGATATCATTTTCAAAGACCTTTCTATTGATACCCCACACGCTTATATACATCGAAAAAAAAATCTATCCCTCAGGTACATGTATGGAGGGCCCCAACACCAATATTTTTTTTTTACAATATAATATCATAATTCAGTAGCAATTCATGCAACACACGTCCTTACCACATTTCAATTCTGTAGCATTTATAGTTTCCGAGTAAATCGGCTATGACAGACGGACAAACGGACATGACGAATCTATAAGGGTTCTGTTTTTGCCATTTTATCAACCTAATCAAATCAACTTCATTGTAAACAACATTGTAACAACTGTCCACTAAACACCAAAAAAAATCCTAACTTTTTAATCCCTCAATGATTGATGTTAAAAACGGTTTTTTGTCTCTGCTCGAAGCATCTATCACGAGTGGACGGTGTATTAATCATTTTTATTGAACAGGGAGCCATTGATTGGTTGATGATGCCTCCATTATGGGAGTTGATGAGGCGGGGCCAATTAGCAGTGAGTGTCTGCTCTTGCGAGCTGGATTTTAAGGATATGTTCCCAATGGATAAAAACTGGTCAAGAGCTTGTCGGATCATGCTCGGTGTAGGGTTCCGTAGATGGGTCAAAATTCTTTTCGTTGTCTTATTTTGTGTCCCTAAAAACGTGACACAGTGGTAAGTTTTGTATGAGATGATGTTTTCTTTTCAATTTCTGATGTATGAATTAAAATCTAGCGTGAAAAAGAAATACAAGAACACCGGTTTTTTTAATATGGGTCAAACGCAAACCCATGTTCGGAGTCTTTCCGGTGGACAATCTAAAAGTTAAGGCCTATAAAGCTTGATTTTCTTATGAAAGCCTAATCTTCATTAAGACGTCCTCCTTTTCCATTGCTTTGTATGATAAAAATCATTACTACCTGTCCACAGGCTGTTAACTATCGACCACAGGAAAGAAAAAGTGCGTGTTCAGCTGAACTGTACAGCCCCTCTTTCCTGTGGCCAATAGTAAGCAACTGGTAGGAGTGTAGTCGTGATTTTTATCATACAATTCAATAGGAAAGGAGTGCCTTTAAACGACAATAAGGGTTTAATAAGAAAATTAACTCTCATAGCCCTTAACTTTTAAAATGTCCACCGGAAATACTCGTAACATGATTTTCAGTTTGACCCATATACTGAGTCGAAACAGCAACTAAAAGCGTGATACAATGGTATGAAACAAGACAATGAAAAGAATTTTGAACCAGATATTCAAACGGCTGGACTGATTATGTTCTGAATAGTTTTTTTTAGGTATTCTATAAGGCATGATTTGTTTCATATTTTTGGACCTACGGATCAAAAGTAAGAGGGAGGAAGGGCATATTTTTTTTTATTCCAGTGCATTTAACTCCGAAAATATTGACCTTAGAAAAAACTTTTCTTTAGAGACTCTTATTCTTCTTGTGACACCTATTCAATGATACCTCACACTATAGAATTAGAAGTAAAAAAAAAATCATCACCAGTTTACGAATAGGCAAAATACGTAAATGTTGTACAAGAAAATTGTGAGATAATTTAGTAAATAATAATATGCTAGATGTACAACTAATGCCATCTGTGGATTAAAAAAATATATATAAATAAGCAGAGGTCGAAATATTGCAAGCAGAGTGCTTCTCTTTTTCTCTTGGTGAGTCTTATACAGGGTGGAACGGAACGACGATCCTTCCCGCTACCGACCGAGTCTACTAACCATTACGATGAAATTTCAGTACCTAATAGTACCAACATAGAAAAATCTTAAAAAAAATTTACCTCTCATACAAAATCAGTGATTAGTTACAGTTCAATAGTATGACAAAGGCAATAAGCATGATGACTGGTAAGTCAAATCAGCATCTTTTTTCGAACTATCAAAACGATCACCACTATGGAATTTTGTATGAAATACTCAAAAGTGACGTCACGTTCGAGTACTGCCAAATGACCTACTCTTTTAAGTTCTTTTCAATTTATTAAATAGAAGTTCTGTACAAAAATTACTGCAATCTACATCTTAGTAATAACTTCGTGCATTATGTCGTGCATAATGTTAAATAATTTATTTTAACTACAGTCATCATCCTTATTATTCATGTACGTTTTCGATGTTGGTCCCATACTGCAAGTTCATCGTAATGGTTGGTAGACTCGATCGGTAGTGGAAAGGTTCGTTATTCCGTTCCATCCCGTATGTAGCTACCATAATAATAAATCACGTATCGTCCACTTAAAACAGTCAGACAGGATAAAAAACAAAATAAGCAATCAACTAATGAGTTTGAATATCATTAATTAATAACGCACGTTAATGAAGCTACGCTCCAATTAAGGAAAGTTAATAAAACGCTATTAAAAAGTGTTTATTTTGCTAATGAAGTATTTAAATTGAGCGTGTGCCCGGTTTACTTTTAACTCGCGGTTTTACTCGTCTGTGTAAATTCAGTTTTTGAAAGGTTTTTTGCATTTTAAAATTATTTTTTTAGGTTGGCAATCACTGGTTCAGACTCAAACGATCAAAGAGCGGCTACTTTTTGACTGTATAGGTATACCAGGGCTCGTCAACCATTTTTTCAGTAATAAAACTAATAGCAGCAACATAACCATGATAATTTAAAGTTTTACCTCTTACGCAATAATACATTATACTAACCCCCTTATTCAGAACTAACTTAGCAAGCTACTAAATATTGTTTGTCCCTATCGGTCGGCAAGAGTGAAAGGGACAAACAATACTTAGCGGATTGTTAAGTTCAGAGGTTTATGAATAAAGAGGTAAGATTTTTTCAAAAAAAATATACACCTGATTATAGATAAAATATAAGAAGCATTACAATGTGATTGCATACCTCTAAATAATTATGAAATATATAAATACTCGTATCATAGGAAATTCTTACAGAAATTGCCAATATCGCTCAAAGTGATAGGGTAAGTTTTATTTAAATCACATGAATAGAACCGCAGCAACTAATAATCACCAAATTAAAAATTTAAAAAACCGACTTCAACCGATTTCTCAAAGATCCCCGATTTGTTTCCATTATTGGTTTCCTCAAATCCTACTTTCTGAATGCAAATTCTTGTAAATGAATCAAAATTACCAAAAGCGCCATACATGTACCTATAACATTTGAAGAGATCCCTCGATTTCTCCAGGATCCCATCATCAGACCCCAACTTGGTGCCAATGGGACCATCTCGGGGTAATACACGTTCGATCACAAAAATAAATTTTAAAATCGGTTCACTATTCTCGGAGATATCAGGTAACATACATACAACAAAAAAAAAAATCAGTCGAATTGAGAACCTCCTCCGGTTTTTGAAGTCGGTTAAACACTTTGAGAACAGCCCTGGCACAGTCAAATTGAGAACCACCTCCTTTTTTGAAGTCGGTTGAAAAATAGCTGACATCCATTGGATGCGGGGTTATGCATGATCAACCAATATGGCTCTGAGGGAGGCGTATGTCCAGCAGTGAACGTTTAAGCATCATCATCGTTTCAGCCAAAAGACGTCCACTGCTGAACTGCCTTCCCTTTGGACCTTCACATACGCCCATTGGAAGCGACCTGCATGCAACGTCTCCCGACGATATTCATAACATCGTCTGTTTGCGTATACGTCTTATACTGCGTTTACCAAGCCGTGGTCTCCACTCGAGCACTTTTCAACTACATCGGCCATCTGCTCTGTTAAGATGATGACGATATAACAGATGATGAGATCGACCGATTTCGGCCATGGCGACTACTTCGACTCCTATATCGGAAGCGGTCAAATGAGCAGGATATATTAGGGTGCGCAAACGTTCGCCCAGACGTAGGCGCACACACTCGTCCTTCCCTTACATCAGTGGAACGGAAACCGCTACGACTAAAGGAGGAGACGGATGTTGAGTCTGGCCTACGGTGACTATACGCCCTCCACCGTCGCCCTAGGCCATCCTCCTTGCCTTGCTAATTCGCCGAGTCTGCCAAATCACAATTGCATATCTGCGTCGTGTTGCCTTTCTCGCCGAATTAGACTTTGTATGATAAACGGGAGGGAACCGTATAAAGGGATTGCGTTTGGAGAATTAGGATAGGAGTAGAAGGGACGGGATACTAAAGCCACGGATGAGACAATTGTGGACCAAGGTAGCTCAGGGAAGGCGGGATCGCATGCCCGTGCACTCAAGTACCTACAACCGGACAGGTTGAAGATGTGAGTGCCCCATGTAACAGAACCAAAGTATCCAATAAAGCTTTCCAAATCGCTAAATTGAAGTAGCAGTCGGGCACATTGCACGTAGAAGCGATGGCCGTTGGAGCGGAAAGATTCTCGAGTGGCGGCCACGTAGGCGCAGCGTGGGTAGGCCCGACAAGGAAGACTGATGTACTGGTGAAGGTTGCAAGAGTCCGCTGGATACGGGTGGCACAGGTCATTCTGGTAATCTTTGGAGGTCTATGTTCAGCGATGGACGTCTTTCGGCTGATATGATGATGTAACGAATCCAGTAATTTCCTTCAACCGTGCATCACTTTCAATTCGTACTTAGGCACAAGCTACTTTCCCTCCCTAAAAACATTATCATCAATCCCGCGACACAAGTTCGCAACTTTGCAAGTAATATAAACTTGCACGGTGCGAACCGTACGTAAGTTACGTACGACGTTCATTAGTAACTCTCATAGTCTGCGAAACCGTATTCTGAGGAACTTAATATCAATTTTGTTCGTTGGAGTATGGGATGGATGTTGTGGCATGCCACCTGCGTACACCCTGGTACCGTCCCATCTTCAAGGAACTAGATTTAAGGAGGCCGCTGTGACTGGAAATGCCGAATTTTTAATTGGTAATAAATGTAAGGTCCTCGGCAAAGAGTACGATTTCGTACCGTTTGGTGTAAAAACTTTATGTTTATGGGGCCTCAGCGCACGCAAATTGTTTGCTGAAATCGCAAAACGTCTGGTCAACGTAACTAAAGACCGAAGATGCATGCCTACGTAGGCTGACACCTGCTGGGGATTGCTATGATTAGGAGCTAAATACCCATAATCGGGCCAATCAACTTTTCGATCGACACTATTTTGTCCCGTAGCGCCTGGTGACAATTTCATCAAGTTTTCTGGAAAAAATGCTTAAAAATTGTACACGCATTAGGCCCCACACAAGGTCACATCGATATATTTAGGTTCCAACTGTTTTTCATTGTAAAAATGTGTAATGACGTGCATTTGTAAGTTCATGAAAAGTAACGCAGCAGACAGAAAATATGTCGATCGAAAAGTTGATTGGCCCAATCACCACTCGTTGGACAAGCACTCTGAACATTTAGTTAGTGACTGTGTGAGATTTAAAACAGTTAGTGACACTATGGGATTGAATCCCGTAGTCGACTCTTAGGACACCTACGGTAAGAGTTGGGATGGAAATATATTACTGCTGTCACCACACTGCCAATAAAAATGCGTATGAGCTGAGATGCTTAGCCAAGTTGCCAATCGCTAATGCTTAGTAGCGTATCGTAATTTTCCATCTCTGTCGATTAGCTGCTTTTCGTTAACGATTGACGATTAAGCGATTGGCAACTTGTCTAAGTACCCAGGTTAGCGATACCAGTAGTGTGACCAATATGATGATGCTGCTGCCCATCATCGATCTTCTGTAACTAGGTTATAACATTCTGCAACTACCTAGCTGTTATTAAAACTAGTCAAATTTGCCTTCAGAGCGGCATGAGACTTAATTTCCTTACCGGATGGCAATGCACGATCAAAGTTTAGGAAATTGGAAGTTAGAATTAAATTTAACCCTTTAGCAAGACCCGGAAATATTTTAACGTCACGAAAACCAGTGATATCCTCGTAAGCCTTGATGTACTTATATTAGTACAAATTAACTACAGGTGTATGTAAAGTTGTATGTTGTGGCAGTCGTTTTTGTTTTGTACTATTTAAATTCTCAACAGAACATTATCCCTTCAAAGATCACAGTTTTTTTAGTAGCCCAGTTTATTTGTTATAGTCAAGCACTATTACAATTATGTATTTATGCACAATGATACACAAAGTTAATTTCCCTTTTTATTTATAAACAAGCAAATATTGAAACCCAAAAGGGGCTAAAACGTCTTTGTCATAGAATTGAAAAAAAAACACGATGTTGCAGCGTGCTTACGTTATTTAAGAAATAAATTTAGTCTTCGTTATCAACGTGCACCTTCCGTGGCAATGGCTATGGTTGACAGAAAAAGTAGCAAATGTGAAAATGCTATTTTGTGCTACTCGTATTCTCAAATAAAATAGTACTCTCCTTAGGATACATACATACTTTATCCTACTTAAAGGAAATTAATCTAATGTAATTAATTTATGACACATAGTACTTTGGATGACTTTTGCGAAGTCTTTATTTCAATCAAAATTAATATTCAAGTGGTGCTCCACTTCAGTGTTATATTTTATAATGAATTTTTCAATTTGACCTGAACGTTTGACAGCCGAATCTGTTAAATGCATTTAAGTCGTTTACTCGTTTTATTAGTGTTATTTGAATAAGTGATTAAAATATGTGTAGGTAATTAATTATTATTATTAAAATGGGTATAATATCTGAAAGTTTAATTATTTTAAAATACCTGTGTATTTGATTTTTCTGTCAACCAAACTTTGCCACCAATACCGCACGTTGATAACGATCACTAGAAATAATATATGACTGTACCTATACATTTATTTTGACTAAACAAATAAAAAAATGCAACATAATTCATAATAATCCATGATATCTGGTAGGTAGTTTGTCAGGGACCGAAACCGGTTTCTTAGAAAAACCTCGAAATAGCTCAATATCTTAAAATGTTAATTTATACTTTTTATATAGTATTCAATATTTAGTGTAATAAACAACATTGTATTTTTAAATTACTCCACGAACAAATAATTTGTGCACCGAAGAATTAAAAAAAACGAAATTAGAACTGTTCTTTTATACGGACAAAAACCTGGTAGGTATCTGATCCCAGGTACATGCTAAGCGACTGATCTATTTCTAAATGCAAGCATCTCAAACATCCCAATATACGAGTAAGCTGCATTCACCAATGACGGGTGAGAAAAATCGAATAACTCCTGTTTGCCAATATTAAACGCCGAAAAACCCTTACCAAAGTATCTCACTCGTTGCATTTTCAACCGACTTTAAAAAAGGAGGAGGTTCTCAGTTCGACTGTTCGTTTCGACAGTTGATTAGCTGGTACCCGCGACTTCGAGCACATAATTATGTATGCGATTCCCGATAATAATCATCAAGTAAAAAATTAAAAAAAAACCGAAGTCAACCGACTTCTCGTAGATCCCATAATCATACCCTGACTCATCATCAATTCATCATGCCAAGAAAACCAGGGATTATTTTGAAGTCGGTTAAAAAAGAAATGACTTATTATGTTTTATTCGTGGATGCCACTATCAGAACTGGATCCAATTAATGGTACTACCAATTGGTAACATCAGCTTTCAAATAAAAAAGAATCGTCAAAATCGGTACACCCAGTCGGAAAATGTGAGGTAACAAACATAAAAGATAAAACAAAAAAGCACGCAATTGTGTTATTCGAAAATTTTATTATAATCAGCTCCACGAACCTTGATCCCTATGACAGCTGTCAGTTCCATACATTACTTGTCAAATTGCGACATTGTTGACAGATAATGTATGGAACTGACAGCTGGCATAGGGATCAAGTTTCGTCGAGCTGATTATAATTTTATTATCATGACAATAAAATTGATTCTGCCAAACCTTGATTTGTGCACTTAACAGGTATTTGCACTAATAAATAGGACGGCACTCCAAAAAAGACTCAGAACAGGTTATTCAAAAAAGACTCGAAAATGCGAGCTTGTGGTAAGGGCACAGGTTAAGCGTGGTTTCAGGCCAATGCCAATGCGAAATGCATTTTATTACGGAGACGTGACAGCGTGTTCGCGAAACTAATGCGAACTAAACATTCGCGAATTTAATTTGCGAATAAATTGAAAATTGTGGTTAGCGTGACATTGGTATGGCTCCTCTCTCTCTTAGAAAAAATATTATGTTACGATACAAAATTACAAATGCGAGATATAAATTCACTTATGTGTAGTAAAAGTTATGCTCAGTGATCGGTTTTTTGGGCGCCCCTAAGCGGGATTTCGCGTATAAAAAATTACGGGTGTGACTATAACATTTTATTTAACACTATTGTATTATACACACAAGAGCATACTTTATTCAACAGAAATATGGCAATATAATTAAAGTTTATCTCAAGTTACTATAGGAGACCCGCCGGGAGAATCCAAAAAACCGATCACTGGGTTATGGTATACAGTAAGCTATAGTGTAAGAAAGTTAGTTCGAAACGAGTAGCGATAAATTAAAATACGATCGAATAGAGTGTATTAAACGGACACGAGTTACTAATTTTCTTTTCGCACGTGTATCGAACCACGGGCTTTGAAGGCTTTATACAGTAATCCCGTCCAACAAACAGTCCATTTATTTACAGTAAAATTCACTAGTGATTTTAGTAGATATTTTTTGATTTTAAAGATAATCCATAATCCCTCTGCCAAAGCTACCCCAAATGCATTTTATCTGTAAATGATACATATACTGTATTTAATTTAATCCTTTCAATCAACAAAACTGAATAAAAACTTTTAGATTACAATAAACAAAACTCAATCCAGGAATTCATTTACCATTTTCACCAAAAATATTCACTGACCTTTTATTCTAATCCAATGAGAATAGTTTTTATTCGAGCACAAGCTTTTCAATTTCGAAAAATACCGTGTAAAATACTAGTACACCTCCAATACTCGATGCGAAGCATACAAAAATACCAGGTATTTTATGTATCCAGGTCACAGATCATTTACCTCGTAGACGGAGTAGTATAGAAACACGTCATATTGGTAATCTGTACCTACACAGAAAAAATATGTTCAATAATAATCGTATTTAGTTATCCTTTCGTCTCTGACTGTCGAAAAGGGGTAATTAAACTTGTGACCATGAAACTTTTTAGTTTCAATTATGACTGCATAAGAAGCCCAAATTTGACTCCACTACTGTCAAAAGGTTATTTTGGTTTGAATATTGTATATATTATGTACATAATATCATTAATCATTGGCGGTGATGTTGAAATTAATGAAAACGTACCTATTTGAATAAATGATCTCCATAGTATATTCAAATAGGTACGTATCTATTAGTAGTAGAAATTTGAAGTTATATAGTTTTTGTAGAGAAATTAACCCTTAACCACCTACGTGCGGTCTCACAGACACTGGATTATTCAAAATTGTCAATAACTGAACGCAAGTACATCGCTCACGCCTCTGTGACCTTGTACCTTTGCCCGGCCCCTCCGCAGTGCTGGCCATGCTGTCGACTCGTTCAAACGTGCACTCATTTGGATTTGGTGAGTAATAAAGTAGCATCGGCGGTCTGTGAGACCACATGTAGGTGGTTACGATTATATTTTAGTGTCTCAGTGACCGCACGTAGGTGGTTGTGTTATTTAAATTTCTTAGTAATTGTTACTATAATTTGAAACGGTTTTGAAAAAAAGGTTAAATTTTATGAAGAAACTGGCAGAAAACTTCGTTAGAGCCTATTTAGAGCGTCGTGCAAAAAATCAGCGTCTTCCGGGGGACTTGAAAATTGCTTTGAATTTGAATGTTCGAACAAAATGTGTGTCGACGGCTGACAAAAATTGTTATTTTAAAAGCATGTAATTTTACAAAAATAACTTATTTGTAACCAAATTAGATAGTTTAATAGCATTTTACATTGCTCAATTTAATTTTTTTATAATGAAAAGCTTTATATAATGTTCTTTAATTTTGTGACCTCATATCCTGAAGGATACTAAGTTTTGTAATCGAAAATACAACAAGTTAATAAATATATTCAGTTTAAAATACAAAATGTTGATTATTTATATATTATTGTTGGTTAATGCCTAAAACAATTTATAGTGTATTTAATATATTTAAACCCCCTTCGCCTTCACGTACCGGAAGGCGTAGCGTGGGTAGGCCCCCCACAAGGTGGACTGATGACCTGGTGAAGGTCGCAGGAGTCCGCTGGATGCGGGTGGCGCAGGACCGGTCATTGTGGCAATCTTTGGGAGAGGCCTATGTTCAGCAGTGGACGTCTTTCGGCTGATATGATGATGATGATGATGATGATGAAACCCCCTTCAGTCACGCCAAAGTAAGTAAATCAGGTCCCACAAGAGGAAGCGGTCTCCATGACCGCACGTAGGTGGTTGTGTGATACAAACAGGACGTAGGTAGTCAAGGGTTAAGTAAAACCTTACGTTTTCCACGAAGGATTTTAGAAACTATTACAGTATTTACATTATTGTATAAAATTATACTAGTTGATAATTTATGTCTACTTCATCGCACAAAGCGATCTTATTAACTACGAAAACGCTCAATTAAATCCAAATGTAGTTACTACAATATGGCATCGGGTCATAGATGTGAATTGCGACTACCCGGTACCGGATACAGGTAATGTGAGTTCAATGTTTTGTTATTGCCATATGCCATACAAGCTTCCTTAAGCTGATTATTATTAATTAAAAAGTCAAAATATAATATAGAAAAATACCAAGTTAACCAACGTGGGACTTAAACCCGTGTTCGTAATTCTTGCGGATGATTCCTGAATCCGTGGTGACAGGGTCGAAATTGTTAGTTAAAATGCAATGTTTAATAAAAGCTCATTTAATATAATTTTGTCAGCCTCTGTAGCCTAGTTGGTAGTGACCCTGCCTTCGAAGCTGGAGGTTCCGGGTTCGAATCCCGGCGAGGGCATTATTTGTGTATTTATTTATCACAAATATTTGTTCCTTGGTCATGGTTGTCTATGTATTTAAGTATCTATATGTATCTATCTATTATATGTATCGTCGCCTGGTACCCACATCACAAGCCTAAATTGAGCTTACCGTGGGACTAGGTCGATTTGTGTAAGATGTCCAAAGATATTTATTTATTTATTTGAAGTTGCTGTATCGCAATACTGATGCGTTGTGCGAGGAAGTCGCCAGCTCTTCGGTCTCTAGTTACATCAACCAGACGTTTCGCGATCTCAGCAAACAATTTGCGTGCGCTGGGGCCCCAAGAACCTAAAGTTTCTACGCCAAACGGTACAAAATCCTACGTCGAGGAAATGCCGCCAGCATCATCGGTACAATGCCACAAGGGCCAATCTTAGATATAGGTTAGGTTAAGTAGATTAGTTAGATTTAATCTATGTACACAAATTGTAGTTTTGAAAATAAAAAAAAACCAGATTTCTTTTGAAGTTTGACTTATTAAAAACCAAAATGAATTTGTGTGGATAAAAATGATTAGTGTAAAAAACTCCCTGAAAGTAAATTTATAAAAATTTACTTGTATGAATATTTTGTTACACTTTTCGTTTTGCATCATGGTATTTTACTTATGATGGTCACGCGTTTAGGTACCGTTTATCGTGCTACTCGTCTCTTTTGCACGTGCATACGCATTAGAACCTAACGGTTAATAACGTAAACGATGAAATACTATGCGGAGTCTGTACAATCTATACAAACAGTCTGGTACAAGTGCACCGTCGCAAATTGCGACTGCCATTGACAGCTACGTCTATGTATGGGTGCTGTTTCAATGCGAATACATCAAGCACTCTAGATTTTTATGTATGAAATAAACCATGTTGCTCAAACAAATAAAATGGCCAAAAGCATGTCAAGTTACCGTGCAGTTTCATAGTTACTCTTAATTTATATTCAGAGATAGTATGAACTGGGCATAATTTTTTGTAGTAATGTGAATATAATCTCTAAAGTTGATTAAATTATTAATCAATCAAATTTTTTTCTTTAATTTAATGTTGATTCTTTATTAATAATATTACACGGATATTTATAATCTATTACGTTGTTTTAAATAATGAATCATTATTTAACTTGGAGTCATGTCATTAATTATTGAGCACAATGACGCCCATATCTCCATACTTTGGTTATATTATGTAAAACAAATGTATCTGCGGGGTTATAAAATAATATATAATTTATCAATTTTTTGTTCTTAATGCAGACTGCAGATAAAACAAACCGGTTTTTATTGGTATGAGGTTTCGGTTACTAACCGGTTTTCGTACATTTCAAAACCGGTTTTCATTCTCTAATACGGAGTCTATTTCTAACAGTCTAGGTGCACCGCAAATTGCGACTGCCTCTGACAGCTACTTCGACGTATTTCTCGAACACAACATTCGCTTGCATTTGCATCTATAGTGTCTATTCTAGATATCGCCGCTATATGATCCTCGTTTATGCAACGGTTACTTGATGGAAAAAACGCCTGTATTCAAAGTGAAAGAAAGGTTATATTTCCATGAATTTATTGCTCTACATTCGAGGTTTAATAAGTTCAGAGTTTAGTAATCTTGACATTCTTGACATTATTTACATACCCCCTTATTTATAAGCGACTCCTAACTTAACAAGCCGCTAAGTACTGTTTGTCCCTTGCGCTCTTATGAACATATTGATAAGACCTTACGGATAAGAAGGATAAACTACTTACGGCTTACTACGTTAGCAGACGTTTATGAATAAGGGGGTTAGTTTATTTATTTTAAACTTTATTGCTCATAAAATATACGATTGGTGGATTTGAATGTTTTAACCTCTTACTGTCTAAAAAATTATTGCAAATTAACTTTGAATGTATGTTGTGAGGAAAAGAAAATATTATTATGGGTAAAAAGATATATCAGTAAGTTCAAGGGCAATAATCTTGTTATAGCTATCGATAAATGTGGCACCAATTTGATATTATTGCAAGATATTCAAGATAACCCATATCCATATACAACTGATCGAACTGATACATAAACTAAAATTGATAATTATACTGATTGCCTACTTAGTAGAGGTCCAAATGGAAAAAATTGTGCGCTGTGAGTTACAGTTTTGTAATTTTTACCAGAGCTAGAGGGTGTAAAAATAAATATTTTTAGATGTGGAGGGAAAACCAATTCCCCCCCTGAACGAGGGGGGAGGGGGGTGAATGTGCAAACGGAAGGGTTATGTTTAAAAAATTTTCGTCTAATATTTAGGCCTACTATTCATTGTTTGGTATCATTTTCATATAAAACAGACACGGGGAATTCATTTTTCATAATAAACATGAGGATTTTCATATACAAAAAAATAATTATTGGTATAAAGGTAAAATAATCACAGTTTTTATTTTGATTGTTGCGTTATATAAGTATTACCAAATAAATATATGAAACTAAAAAAAATACTACAATATAGCATATTTATTGTAGTTTTTAAAAACATATACTTTTTGGAACTTTCCATTCCAAAATAAGTTGTAAAAAAATTGCACCTGTTGCGTACCTCGAATAAAAAAGGGACGTTGCTTTGACTTATTGTTGACAGTACGTTTCTACTGCGAGAATTTAGCGATTTTGCGTAAACAAAATACTGTATTTGCGTAAACATAATGTATGTTAGGACAAATTGCATCAACCTGGGTTAACCAAGCAATCCGGGTTAAACGTTTATTTCACACGGAATTTGATAATTGATAAATTTCTTATGAAGTAAGTGACTGACCCGGCACTATACAGAGGATATCCGAGACATCAGCCTATGTGATATTAGAATGGCTCTTGAACAGCTCAAAAATAACAGTTAGGGCGTCTGGGGAAGACGGAATTAAAGCTGAGCATCTGAAGCCAGGTGGTAAACCAATCCTTATGGCTCTTCAGAAGTTGTTCAACTCCGGAAGGGAGAACGCCTTAGGCATTGAACAGAAGAGTGGTGGTACTGTTCTTGAAAAAAGGTGACAACGCCTTATTGAAGAACTACCGATCCACCTCACTTCCGAGCCATATTTATAAGATGTTTTCGAGAGTCATTACGAATCGTCTTGCAGGCAGGCTTGATGACTTCCAGCCTCTCGAACAAGCCGGTTTCCGAATTGGCGTTTCGTAAATGTTATACAGAAGACCGAGGAATAGGTATAACCTGCCCCTCTGTTTAGCGTTTTAGCGTTTGTGGACTACGATAAGGGGGGTTATTAGTACGTCATGGTAACCCCCAAGGCGTTCGATTTGATCGAAACTCTGGGCAGTACTACAGTCTCTTTAACGGTACCAAGTAGACTACCACTATGTCGAAATGTTGAGGTGTTTGTACGAAAGCGCCACTATGTCAATCCGACTCCAAGACCAGAGCTTGAAGTATATTATACTGCAGCGGGGAGTCAGGCAAGGAGGTGTCATCTCCCCTAATCTGTTTACCGCTGCACTGGAAGACGTCTTTAAGACTGGACTGGAAAAGGTGAGTATTAACATAAACAGCGAGTACCTCACTCACCTTTGATTCGCTGATGATACGGTGGTCTTGGCTGAGACCTTGGAAGATTTCAGTACGATGCTCGCTGACCTCAGTAGCGCCTTCGAGCGAGTTCGTCTTAGGATGAACATGGATAAGACGAAAACTCCCGTTACAATCGGAGACTAAACTCGAAGGTGTATACGACTATAATATACCTAGGACAAACTACCCAGTTAGGTAGGTCTAACTTTGAGTAAGAGGTCAATTATCGAATCCGACTTGGTTGGACAGCGTTTGGGAAGCTACGACACATCTTTTCGTCCAATATTCCGCAGTTCTTGAAGACAAAAATATTTAATCATTGTGGCAACACACACTGATCAAAGATTTAAAAGAGTGATGACATACGGTACTGAAACGTTGTCGCTTAGAATGGGCCTGATAAGAAAGCTTAAAGCCACCCACAGGGCAATGGAGGGGGCTATGGTAGGAGTCTCTCTGCGAGGTCATATTAGAGATGAGACGATCCGCAGCAGAACCAAAGTATAGCTCCATAGCTCTCCGAATCACTAAACTAAAGTGGCAGTGGGCGGGGCACATTGCACGTAGAACCGATGGCCAATGCGGCGGCCTCACAGGTGGAAGGCACAGCGTGGGTAGGCCCCCCACAAGGTGGACAGTGAAGGTCTCAGGAGTCCGCTGGATGCGAGTGGCGCAGGACAGGTCATTGTGGCAATCTTTGGGGGAGGCCTATGTTCAGCAGTAAACGTCTTTCGGCTGATATGGTAATAATGATGATTTATGAAGTAAAGTTTAACAATGATTGTCAAATTCCATATGATATAAACTTTTAACGTGGGTGAACTGGGTTAGTTGCTTAGTCCCGGTTAGTGTAAATTACCTTTAAAATACTTGTAAAAATGATTACCCATTCCGATTCATATGATTAGATACTATATATCATACATGTGATCAGATAGACCAGATATATAATATACACGCGGTATACAATAATCGATAAAATCTAAAAATAGAATCTGAACAAATAAAATTCTTAATAATCTTAGGTTATTTAAAAAAAGAAGATCAGAAAATATTCAATTTACTTTCATATCAATAAATATTTACAATTGTCATATGAACAATAATATGTAAGTACAAAAATATGTATAATCTATGAGCAGTTGCCGGCACAAAAATCTCTTTTTTGAGATTACGCGGAGGTTTTTGTTGGGGGTACGCGTCAGGTAATTTTTTTTTTCAGTGAATTTTTGTATGATAGACTACAAAATGTGTATATTTTTAAAAACTGCAATAAATATGCTATCTTACACAATTTTTTTAAATTGGATAAATTAGTTTTTTAATACTTATATGACGCTTAAATTAAAATAAAAACGGTAACTTTTTTACTTTTACTCCAAAAAAATTAAATTTTATATGAAATTGCTCATGTTTATGATAAAAAATGGATTTTCCAGGTCCGTTTTACTCGAAAATGATACCAAACAATGCATAGTAGACCTTATTAATTAGTAAAAAAATATTAAACGCAACCCTTCCGCATGCACATTCACCCCCCTCCCCCCGCGCTCAGGGGGGGAATTGGTTTTCCCTCCACATCTTAAAACAACTAATTTAAGACCCTCTAGCTCTGGTTAAAATTACAAAACTGTAACTCGCAGCGCACAATTTTTCTCAACTTTGTATGGACCGTGACCCTTACTAACTCGCGTGTCTAACCTATCAGATTAAGGCAGTGATTGGGGAAAAATGTACCAAATAATATCAGACTCGTCAAACTTACAGGTAACACCCTGTCGTTTTTGCGTCGAGGGTTAAAGACATTGCTCATAAATTAGTCCATTTAAATAGGTGTTAATCTACGCTTGTCATGTTCTTGTGCTGTTTACCTTTTAAATATTATGTTATTATATGCACCTGTTCAGAAAGATTTTTTTTCTGCGAACGGTCTCATAGCGAAGAATCTCGATCAACACCTCAAGAGGCTCTCGCTAGGTGGTTGGATCAAGGGTCAGATGCAGAAGGCGGTAATCCTGGACACGGCACGCATAGTCCGGCGGTTCCTCTCCCTGTAGCCCTAACCACCAGCAGCTTCGGCCCGCCCAGTTGCCGGCCGTACCCTAGGTTAGGTTTTTTTATAATGTTCATATGTTTTATATTGTTTTTGTAAGTTTTATTGTATTTTATTTTTATAATCATATTATAAAATGCCTTACTGATGAAGAAAAATATCAAAGAGATTATATAATCTTATCTAACCTGTATTTTTTCCATAGTACGTAAAAACAAAAGACATATAAACCTAAATTTCCGAAAAAATAACACGACAATGCGCTCAGAGAAGACATTAATGTAAAAAAAACTGTTCCGTCCACATCGTTATATAGAACATTGTCCTTTGGACCAACAGATTTGCGGACCCGATTTATAAGCATCGTCATATCCTTCGGCCATTTTGTGGACGTTGATAAATAATTTCATTTCTTCCCCCAAATCGGAGATAAAGGGAGGTTCTGAATGTTCTGATGGACAATTCGGGGGATTGTTTTCCTTGTTCCCACGGAGTTTTATTGTGTTAATATTTTGTTGAATTACTTTTGAATGTATGTCATGTATGTGTGTGATATTATAGTGACTATTTTACGGTACCATGATTTGTAATTTGGGTCAATTTTTGTAAATTGGGTCATTGTAAATACCGCAGGCATATCTCAGATAATTATTTCACCAATCATCGTTGATAATTCTCAGAAATCATACATCTCGTATTTTGTTGAATTAATTTTGAATGTATGAGTGTTACAGTGACTATTTCACGGTATCCTGATTATAATATTATGTATGGAAAGGTTCGTTGCAATTTTTGTAAATTGGGTCATTGTAAATACCGCAGGCATTTTTCAGAGAATTATATCATTTTTTTGTATTTTTTTGTGTTACTAACGAATGATATACGTACACAAAGTTAAATATCTCATACAATTTTATGCAGCTAAAGCTTTGTGTTCACCCTAAAGGCACGTTTCGGACATTAGTGGCCATTTATTTCTTTCAATAATCCTTGCGTAATACCATTACAGACTATTGTATCGGATTGTGACGGAGATTTCATGTGAACATATTGTCGCCAGTTTATTTATGTACCTAATATTATGTTATGAAAATAAACGATTGATTCGTGGTTGGAAATCAATTCATTTGGTAATAACTGCATACCTCGCAACGGATGTAGCAAAACCGTAGCATTTGACAGTTTGATGTCAAGATTGGCGATTACGATGACCAATTTACTTACTCTACTGCACGTATGATTAATATTAACGTAAGCAGTATTATTCCCTAAATAACAAAATCCAAAACGTACGGTTAGTGTAAATGTCACAGAATAAAAGCTTTCCATATCTAGGCTTAATTTAACAGGAATTAAAAAACAATCCAAATTATGCTGCGGCTACGGCATTAAACAATCTTTTAAAAGAAGCTGAGTTAATAACAAACAGTAATTAATAAACACATTTCAAAATTATACATATTTAAATTATTTACCATTGACGGTAGATGTTTTTGAGTTTAAAATGGATTTACACACAAAGGCGACACAATTTGAGTGCAACAAATAATAAAAATGTGATCATTTATTTTGAAGATCGATTGAATACTGATACATTGAACATTGAATACTGTTGCCGCGGTGTTTTTTTGTATTCGTAGTAGTGACAACCCTGACGCACATTTGCTACAGATTTGCCGGTTCGATTACGGGGTATGGTAATAAGCAGTAATTTAATCTAAAAAATATGGAAAATTTAAAAAAATCGCCTCCTGATTGTGTAGAGCAGAAAATGCTGTCTTAAAAGAAATACAAAAAGTCGGTCGAAGACTATATGTTCATTGTGACGAACAGTGCCAATTTAAACGCTAAAAGGTAATTTCATTCTGCAAAATCTTGAAAAAATAGGTACTGTCGGCGAATTGGAACCTACTCGTATGATTGATAATGATGATAATAAAAAAAATTGTTATTTAGTTTTAGGTTTTGCATCGGTAGACAGTGTAGACGAGCCCTTATTACCTAGTGACGTAGTGAGTGTTGTGTGCAACCCGCTTTTCGACAAAAGTGACAATAAGGGTAGTTCTCCTCCTTCGTCGCCCCCGCCAGCACTGCCCGCGGCCAGCACCCGCTTTAGCAGAGCGCAAGCCCGCTGTACACGTCGGGCTTTGGTCGCGGTTACTCCATGATGAGGATCCTCTAAATGGATCGAAACATATTGAGTAATTATCGACTTACATTACGTGAGTAACCCGTATAATAAATATTTAAATATAAAAAATATATCTCTTATTAATTTTCATTCTGACAGTGCCTAGGGTTTCTATTAAGTCTGCGACCACATATAACATGAACGTCTAACGCCTGCTCAAACATGCCCCCAAAACCAATTGTTCAATTGTGCCAAGATGGGCAGGACATAGCGCTTATCTTATTACCGCGCATATTTCGGCGCAACATCTTTGACAAACGTTTAAAGAATATAGCCAATAAAAACTTTTATGGACCAATCACAACTATTTTTAAATAGCGGTTCAAGTTTTTATAGGTTGATATTGATGAGGTTGAAATTCATTACCGTGATGCATTGAAGAGGGGTTGACAGTTGTCAACTAAATTTCTGGCCTTTTTTAAACGGTTTTTATTAACTTCACCGCGTATCAACTGTCGTCGATGCTTCAAATCTTGTGATCGATTTTTCGACCACTTTTACTGCACCGAAATCTATAAAATTTGGAACTCTTATCAAGTCCCCGTGACAATGCAATATTATAATATTTGTATCCTTGTATCCTCAAAGCCTGATGCTGGAGACGTACTGCTTACCTTAACCGAGAGTGTTAGACACGTGAAAATGAAAGTATAGCATGTTTGGCATAATCAAATACTAAGAGCTTGATCTTGACTTCCAACTCCTCACTCCTGATGCTGCAGTACTGCCCACAATAGGTAACCACAAGGTTTATCTTTTATCGATATCTTGAATTTAAAGAAGCTCTTTAGATATTAAGTAGAAACATGCGAATTGAATACTAACGTCCAACTCCTCAAACCTGATACTCCAGTGTTACTGCCTGCCACAACCGCTAGGTTTAGCGATATGTAGATTTTGAAGTACTGCTTTAGATATTTGGTAGAAACATACGGATTTCATTATAATCATCATCATCATATCAGCCGCAAGACGTCCACTGGTGAATATGGGCCTCCCCCAACTGTGCCACGCGCATCCAGCGACCTTCACTAGGTCATGAGTCCACCTTGTGGGGGTCCTACCCACGATGCGCCTTCCGGTACGTGACCATCACTCAAGAATCTTACCACCCCAACGGCCATCGGTTTCACGCGCAACGAGCCCCGCCCACTGTCACTTCAGTTTAGCGATTCCAAGAGCTATGTTACTTTGGTTCTGCTGCGGATGGTCTCATTTCTAATCCGATATCGCAGAGAGACTCCTAGCATAGCCCTGTCCATTCATTGCCCTTTGAGTGACATTGAGCCTTCTTATGAGGCTCATAATCACTGGCAACATACACTGATCAAAGACTTTCGTCTTCAAACCCTGCGGAATATTGGACGGAAAGATACAGGAGGATTTAATACTGACTTCCAACTTCTCAAACCTGATGCTGCTGAGACACGTGCCACTGTCAGCCATAACCGCTAGGTTTATCGAAATGTTAAATTTAAAGTAATGCTTTAGCTAATGGGTAAAAACATATACATTGAATACTTCCAAATCCTCAAATCTGATACTGCAATATTACCATAACCGCTATTAGTGTGCCATAACCGCTGACAGCGTGGGTAGTTCGCGTAGGACGCGACGTGGCGCCGGACCTGCGGTCCGCTTGTTGATAGTGTGAATTCACCCCTGCCTTGGACCTTCGGGTTCGCGTAGGGCGAGCCGTCGGGCCTGCGGCCCTCCAGCCTATAGACTGGCAGCGTGAGTGGTTCGCGTGGGGTGAGCTGTTGGGTCCGGCTGATAGAGTGACAGCGTAAGGGGTTCGCGTAGGGCGAGCCGTCGGGCCTGCGGCCCTCCAGCTGACAGAGTGACAGCGTGAGGGGTTCGCGTAGGGTGAGCCGTCGGCATGCGGCCCTCCAGCTGATAGAGTGACAGCGTGAGGGGTACGCGTTGGGCGAGCCGTCGGGCCTGCGGCCCTCCAGCTGATAGAGTGAGAGCGCGAGGGGTTCGCGTAGGGCGAGCCGTCGGGCCTGCGGCCCTCCAGCTGACAGAGTGACAGCGTGAGGGGTTCGCGTAGGGTGAGCCGTCGGCCTGCGGCCCTCCAGCTGATAGAGTGACAGCGTGAGGGGTTCGCGTAGGGCGAGCCGTCGGGCTTGCGGCCCTCCAGCTGATAGAGTGAGAGCGCGAGGGGTTCGCGTAGGGCAAGCCGTCGGGCCTGCGGCCCTCCAGGTGATAGAGTGACGGCGTGAGGGGTTTGCATAGGGCGAGCCGTCGGGCCTGCGGCCCTCCAGCTGATAGAGTGAGAGCGCGAGGGGTTCGCGTAGGGCGAGCCGTCGGGCCTGCGGCCCTCCAGCTGATAGAGTGAGAGCGCGAGGGGTTCGCGTAGGGCGAGCCGTCGGGCCTACGGCCCTCCGTCTAAAAGACTGTCAGCGTGAGGGGTTCGCGTAGGGCGAGCCGTCGGGCCTACGGCCCTCCAGCCTATAGACTGACAGCGTGAGTGGTTCGCGTGGGGCGAGCTGTTGGGTCCGGCTGATAGACTGACAGCGTGAGTGGATCGCGTAGGGCGAGCCGTCGGGCCTGCGGCCCTCCAACTGATAGAGTGACAGCGTGAGGGGTTCGCGTTGGGCCAGCCGTCGGGCCTGCGGCCCTCCAACTGATAGAGTGACAGCGTGAGGGGTTCGCGTTGGGCGAGCCGTCGGGCCTGCGGCCCTCCAACTGATAGAGTGACAGCGTGAGGGGTTCGCGTTGGGCGAGCCGTCGGGCCTGCGGCCCTCCAACTGATAGAGTGACAGCGTGAGTGGTTCGCGTAGGGCGAGCCGTCGGGCCTTCGGCCCTCCAACTGATAGACTCACAGCGTGAGTGGCTCGCGAAGGGCAGGCCGTCGGGCCTGCGGCCCTCCAGCTGATAGACTGACAGCGCAGGTGGTTTGCGTAGGACGTGCACTCGGACCTGCGGTCCTCCAGTTGATAGACAGAGAGTGTGAGTTCCTACGGTTCACATAGTGTGTGCCATAGTGCCGTCGAGCCTATGGCCCTCCGGTTGATAGACTGCATGGATTGACCCTTTGGGCCCTCGGTTCGCGTCGGACTTTCCGTCAGACCTGCGGCCCTCCGGGTGGTCGACTGACAGTATGAGTTTATATTTTATAGTCTCGAAATTCGACTTGTATAATGTGTACAATATAAAAATTTAAACTTGATTTTCTCAATGAACCAAATTGATTGATATATTCCTTATTGTCAGATCTCTGGTATCTAAGGTATTGCATGAATAACACGTCACTTTGAGACACTTCGGGCATTCAAGCTGATAGTTTTTTTTATTGTAGGGTTTCTAAAAATATCTATACAGCAGGGATTCCCCTCTTATTACACATAAAATAATGTCTATTACGTTTAAATATGTGTCGTGATTAAAGCGCGAGAGTTAAACGCTAGCATGCCTAATTGTATTGAATATTACAAACAACATCTTTGATCTAGAATAAGTAGTTATAGTATGGGAAATTAACTTAACATTTGCACTAAAAACTTGAAAATAAAATAAGTAAAAAAAGTTTTAAGTTAAACGGTTTTTATTGCACCAAAAACTAGAAAATAAAAATTAGTTGTAACTAACCGTAGATGCTACTTTCTGTAGATTAGTCACGTGAAACTATTATCACTGTAGTCTTCCCAAGTCGGATGCTGAAAGCCACGTTTAGCCTCTATGTCAGTGGATTAAGCGTTACCTAATCGGAAACTTTTACCAAAACTAAAATAAAAACGTGGGGCGGTATTATAAAGAAACATACAAGTTCAAAATATGTAATTGTAGCTTTAATTTTGCAATTATTAATCATCTGTTCCAACACTTCTACAGAGGTTAGTAACTTTTATCAAGGCCAGAACAAAACTTATTACACTATCGCTGTCTTGATTTCTATGTGTGTTCTTAAATAACTATAGTGACTTAATCACAATTGCGTGCGCCCCACGTTTTTATTTCAGTTTGGTAAAAATTTCCGATTAGGTAACGCTTAATCCACTGACATAGAGGCTAAACGTGGCTTTCAGCATCCGACTTGGGAAGACTACAGTGATAATAGTTTCACGTGACTAATCTACAGAAAGTAGCATCTACGGTTAGTTACAACTAATTTTTATTTTCTAGTTTTTGGTGCAATAAAAACCGTTTAACTTAAAACTTTTTTTACTTATTTTATTTGAAACGCCGTTTAGTGTGGCGTGCGGCTTCCATGTTTTATTTGTTCGTAGTATTAAGTGTACATATTAGTGTTTGTTAGAATGGTAGGCTTTTTGGTTGTATCATATCATTCACATGTCTGAATTGCCTGAGAAAACATTAAAGGAACTCGTGTAAGGAAAAGTCACTTATCGAAATTACTTTTTCGCGATCCCGCCAGTATTCATTACGCCATTTAATCATTACCTAGACTTATTCAGAGGGAATGATAATTGATTATTTTATTTGTTGAGCTGTTTGTGGGCGGAATGTATGGAGCCTAATTAATTGGGTATGGATAAAATGTAACATTCAGAATTACTACTCGCTTTTTTTCAGAATACTACCACAGCTTTTGTGCTTGTAGAAAATATGATTTAGGCACTGGTCTCACCGCGAGGTACTAAGCTATAAATTATTGGTTACAGACACGAACAAAAGATACGCACTCCCGTGTAAAAAAAGGAGACGGGGCGATACTCGCTCGGCGATGATAGCTGATAGCTAGGCGATTGTTTGTGCCTTATTGTTTCGTGACTTTTTTACTCTAAAAGTTAATTATTTCGTCAGCCTCCGTAGCCTAGTTGGCAGTGAGTGACTCTGCTTACAAATCTGGAGGTTCCGGGTTCGAATCCTGGCGATCACATTTGTTGAGTATTTATTTAGCACAAATATTTGTTCTGACTGTACAGAGGAATCCTTCAGAATGTACTGGAGACCCGTAAATAGCTTCACATGCCGATCGCGCGCCCTGGAGGCAGATGTCAAAATGCTCTTTGCAGACTAGGTTACAATTTATAACGTTTAGTATACAGGGTGTAAGACTAATATGGGCGAAACTCTTAACGGGGGTCAGTTATGACATAATAAGTAGATTTAGATAACTTTTACTTGAAATTACAGCAAATTAAAAAAATCAGTGTAGAACAACACACTCAAGGTAAACGCTCGTTGACAGCTGATTTTAAAAGCAGACCTATCAATATTAACAAATGTTCGTATATACATTGCGGGTTATAATTAACACTTTCTTTGCGGATGAGTGCTACGCGCTACGCTCGTAGCCGATCCCGTGATTTTTCCGCTTTGTAGCGAAAATGGAGCTCCCGACAGAGAACTCCCCTCGGGAGTTCCCCGCGCGCAATATGTTTAGTGTTACTTAATTAGTAGTACATCGTGCATCTAAAGAGGTAAGTACGGTATTACTAACGAGAGTGTTAGTAGGAATTAGGGAATTTCACTTTTCTATTACTCCCTGCAATACATGGAAGCAACGGCGCGCTTAGACAATAAGTGTGATAAAAAAATCCATGTTTACATCGATGAATCCCATGCTTTATTTATTTTATCGCCCGTATTAGATTTACAGACGGTATTTATCAGACATCGTTAAATAAGACCTTATATTTATCCTAATTTACTAACTATGTCTTGGAAATGGAACTGCAACTCCAAAGACCAATTATGCAAACACATCCACACGATGTCGATTAGGATCGATAATCGACCGATAGTCGATCTCAAATCGCACGAACATCGTCGGGGACAACATAATTGGCATTAGGGTAACAACCATTACTGCTGCCAACTTACAGGTCCAAACAGTGTGAGTCAATGTGAGCTCTATTACAACAAATGAAGGGTCTATTCGAGGGTATAATATGAGTTATTGGATAATAACTGCGCTTGGCCGAAGTTTGTAAACGATTGTAGATAATATACGGAAGTCGTGATAGGGTTCGCAAGTTACGGCCGTTAAACGCAGAGCGTTACATTTTGGTGCCGTACCAGGAGGACATTTGGTCGGGCTAAAGTATGGCATCATTTTGTGGGGAAGCCACGTGCTTGGGCCGTTATTTAATAGTACATTTCTGTAGAGGCCGGGACGAAAGGGTTTGCCGGCCCAAGACATATAGACCACGGATAGATCTGAGGCAGGCAACCCCATATTGCCAGCCGAAGTATGTATATGTATAATGCTTCTCAAACATGCAATGACATAAACAACAAAAACATCAAAGATTTCTTTTTAAATATGCATAGTATTGCATAGTGGCAGGATGTCATGATACCTGAGCCACATGTGGAATAAAAATAAAAAAACACTTTGCCGGCCCGAGCCTTCAAGATTTGTATTCAAATTCATTAACTACCTCTTGTCCTAGTCGCATCTGAAACGTCAAACTTCGCAGCCTATTATAAGGAACATAACAACAATATTTCATTGCATGTTTGAGAAAAGAAAGAAGAAGAAAGAAAGAAAAAACGTTTATACGCATGGACTTGACATTTTATTTTATGCGACTGCATCTAAATTATTATATTATGCCAATTAATGAGAGCGTGTGTATTATAAAAGGTTACGCGGGCCAAAATACTTTTTACTACCTAATCGCAATTGTGTACAAATTCTCATTCAACACACAAATTAGGTACCTTATAAAATATAACTTTACTTTTTTTTTAATATTTATTATCAAAAGTACAATTTATGTACTTACTTAGATTAACTAAATCTAACTGATCTACTTAACCTATTCTATATCCAAGATTGGCCCTTGTGGCATTGTACCGAGGATTCTGGAGCATTTCCTCGCTGAATCGCAATACTGATGTGTAGTGCGAGGAAGTCGCCAGTTCTTCGATCTTTAGTTACGTCAACCAGACGTTTCGCGATCTCAGCAAACAATTTGCTGAGACATTATTATGAGGAATCCTTCAGAATGTACTGGAGACCCGTAAATAGCTTCACATGCCGATCGCGCGCCCTGGAGGCAGATGTCAAAATGCTCTTTGCAGACTAGGTTACAATTTATAACGTTTAGTATACAGGGTGTAAGACTAATATGGGCGAAACTCTTAACGGGGGTCAGTTATGACATAATAAGTAGATTTAGATAACTTTTACTTGAAATTACAGCAAATTAAAAAAATCAGTGTAGAACAACACACTCAAGGTAAACGCTCGTTGACAGCTGATTTTAAAAGCAGACCTATCAATATTAACAAATGTTCGTATATACATTGCGGGTTATAATTAACACTTTCTTTGCGGATGAGTGCTACGCGCTACGCTCGTAGCCGATCCCGTGATTTTTCCGCTTTGTAGCGAAAATGGAGCTCCCGACAGAGAACTCCCCTCGGGAGTTCCCCGCGCGCAATATGTTTAGTGTTACTTAATTAGTAGTACATCGTGCATCTAAAGAGGTAAGTACGGTATTACTAACGAGAGTGTTAGTAGGAATTAGGGAATTTCACTTTTCTATTACTCCCTGCAATACATGGAAGCAACGGCGCGCTTAGACAATAAGTGTGATAAAAAAATCCATGTTTACATCGATGAATCCCATGCTTTATTTATTTTATCGCCCGTATTAGATTTACAGACGGTATTTATCAGACATCGTTAAATAAGACCTTATATTTATCCTAATTTACTAACTATGTCTTGGAAATGGAACTGCAACTCCAAAGACCAATTATGCAAACACATCCACACGATGTCGATTAGGATCGATAATCGACCGATAGTCGATCTCAAATCGCACGAACATCGTCGGGGACAACATAATTGGCATTAGGGTAACAACCATTACTGCTGCCAACTTACAGGTCCAAACAGTGTGAGTCAATGTGAGCTCTATTACAACAAATGAAGGGTCTATTCGAGGGTATAATATGAGTTATTGGATAATAACTGCGCTTGGCCGAAGTTTGTAAACGATTGTAGATAATATACGGAAGTCGTGATAGGGTTCGCAAGTTACGGCCGTTAAACGCAGAGCGTTACATTTTGGTGCCGTACCAGGAGGACATTTGGTCGGGCTAAAGTATGGCATCATTTTGTGGGGAAGCCACGTGCTTGGGCCGTTATTTAATAGTACATTTCTGTAGAGGCCGGGACGAAAGGGTTTGCCGGCCCAAGACATATAGACCACGGATAGATCTGAGGCAGGCAACCCCATATTGCCAGCCGAAGTATGTATATGTATAATGCTTCTCAAACATGCAATGACATAAACAACAAAAACATCAAAGATTTCTTTTTAAATATGCATAGTATTGCATAGTGGCAGGATGTCATGATACCTGAGCCACATGTGGAATAAAAATAAAAAAACACTTTGCCGGCCCGAGCCTTCAAGATTTGTATTCAAATTCATTAACTACCTCTTGTCCTAGTCGCATCTGAAACGTCAAACTTCGCAGCCTATTATAAGGAACATAACAACAATATTTCATTGCATGTTTGAGAAAAGAAAGAAGAAGAAAGAAAGAAAAAACGTTTATACGCATGGACTTGACATTTTATTTTATGCGACTGCATCTAAATTATTATATTATGCCAATTAATGAGAGCGTGTGTATTATAAAAGGTTACGCGGGCCAAAATACTTTTTACTACCTAATCGCAATTGTGTACAAATTCTCATTCAACACACAAATTAGGTACCTTATAAAATATAACTTTACTTTTTTTTTAATATTTATTATCAAAAGTACAATTTATGTACTTACTTAGATTAACTAAATCTAACTGATCTACTTAACCTATTCTATATCCAAGATTGGCCCTTGTGGCATTGTACCGAGGATTCTGGAGCATTTCCTCGCTGAATCGCAATACTGATGTGTAGTGCGAGGAAGTCGCCAGTTCTTCGATCTTTAGTTACGTCAACCAGACGTTTCGCGATCTCAGCAAACAATTTGCTGAGACATTACTTATTAATTCAGAAACTTTACACTACACTATCATCGTTGCAGCGAAATTTTCACGATAACTGTATTATTTATGTAAATGTTTGAAAAAATGCCATGGCCCTTAAACAACTGCGTTACTTTTTTTATACCTTATATTTTGTTAGAAAAAACTGTTCCTGGCAGAGTATCTGCTTCCGTTTATCAACAAGAAACATTCGGAGTAAACATGTTGAAAATAAAATTGCTGTATTTTTTTATTTCATAAAAAAAGCTAATAAATCTTTGGGTGAAGATGGTAACGCAGTGGTAAAAACAACAGAATTACTCGTGCTAAAACAGTGATATTACAGATAAATATAGAATTTTATAACATGATACTCGTATATTACATCAAATGTAAATTCTATTATTTTAGCAAAATAGTGTAATTTTCTCATCACTTTCCTATTTTTTCTGCGTAATAACTCGATTTTTAAAAAGGGACAAGTTTCTAGACATTACAAAAGTTTTTTAGCCCACGTATTAAAAAACAACACTTACGCAAACAAAGGACTTAAAACTCACAAAGCCACAGACCAAACAGTGAAGCGTTACAATTTCCATCTTCCGTCTCCCCATTACATCTAAAATAAAACTTTAATCCCGCCTTTGGATGAGTTACAACCAAACTCGATTTATCTGAGTACATAAATAAGGACCAACTCGACTACGGGACTTTTCTATTTCCATGTGGACAGTGCAAAAAATAACCGGTGGACATTTTTCACTCCCTCCCAGCTCACAATGCGAGAGCGATACTCGGTGGTGCGGTACAAGTTACGAAAAGCGAGCGTGGGAGAATGACAGCCTACATAATTTGCGTAGTGTACTTCTTTTGTTAGTGTGTAATTTTAGTGCGTTGTCCGTGAGCCGGCCATATCCGAGATTCGCCATTTTTTCGTCGCTGGTGTCCGTGATGACAGCTATGCGATTGGCGGAGGCGATTGACAGTGATATGGTCGCGTTCATGGACAAAGAAAAAATAAAAAAGTGTTTCATGTCTGTGTATGTGAATAGTAATTTTAATTATTTTTTATGTTGTTATGTGGTAATGTTTTGTTTTAATGTTTAATGTTTGTAACTCTTTGTGTTATCTGTCGTGGCATCACTGAATGGGCCCTACGGAAGACCAGCGCCGATTTCTCAGTCGGCAATATGCTGAGTTGGGTCCATTTTGTGATGCACACACCACTTACTTTCTTCTTTTATTTCCTATTCTGTCTTGTTTATGTTTGTACTGTAAGCGTCACAAATAAATGTTTTTCCTTCTTTAAAAAAACAGTCTATATTTTCGAGATCATATAACCCGTCAACCTTCAAGTCAAGGGTGATGCACCTTCTTGGCAAACTCACTCCATCGTAGGCCACGTCTCTGCCCTTGGCTAGTCTGTGGCCATGAGTCCATTTCAAATATAAAAAAAAAACTTTACATTATATGCGTAAGCTTTACCTGGCAATTGATAACAAGAAATTGCAATAATTATGTCATCCATAATCATGACAACCAAAATGCAAAAAAAAGCTAGACGCTTTCATTACCGACCGAAGTCTGAAGCTCTTTTGTACAAATACGAGTGCTGGGTAAGTCTACTTTAATGGCGCTCTCATTGCCCATCGCTCTCATTGCCCCACGCTCCCCTACGCGTGTTCGTTTTCCTTGACAGCCTCCGTAGCTCAGTCGTTGGTAGTGACTCTGTTTACGAAACTGAAGGTCGCGGGTTAAAATCGTGGTGAGGGCATATCTTTGAGTATTTGTTACAAAATAGTTGCTCCTCAGACATTATTTTCTGCATTAGGTATTATTACAACAATTATATCGTGGCTTCGTACGCAAGTCTTAAAGCTTTCCGGAAGGGTAAGTCGATTTGTGTAAAAATATCCCACGACGTTTATTTATGTGTTTACTGTTTATGTATGTACAGTTATGTACAGGCATATAGATATATCTTAGGAATAATACAATTATTCTCTAAATTTGTGGTAGATAAAAGCATGCTGGGGTAGTCATTTCGATTCGTTATGAGAACTTCTCCACTATACCATAGGCAATTTCAGATTTCTTGGTATCAATTTTTTTAATAAAATTTGATCTCGCTTTATATGTTAATGCATTTGGTAGACTTTGATATCTAGATAGCACACACACACATTTTTGTAATATTAACAACGGGATGAAACCCTTTCTAAAATCATCTGTATCATTATATACTGCTGCTGTGTTGTTATTATATCATATTTATTTTGTCCCTGTACTTTTGTCACTAACAACTTAGATTATAAAATTTGAATCTGTTACTATATTGTTATACTATTCGACCTAATGTTGTCTTACCAATAAAATGAAACAAAAGCTCTCAGCTGCCGCTCCCGCTCCCGCTACCGCCTGTGACTCGCTAGAAATGTAACAAATAACGTGTCGAGGCGACGTGACGCGACATTTCCAATTTACTCCCTTTGTGGCACGACTGGTCGTGTGGCCGTCTTAACGCTGAGCAAGAGCATACGTGTATCGGAAAAGACGTGTACCTTTTGCTTTACATTTAACACTATTCGTATACCATTATTCAGTTGAAAGTAAAAAAAAAGGTAAAAAAACCTGCAAATTTGCATTATTTCGTAATCACTTTCAGAGCACAATCTTGGTTACCAACTTAAAACCTTGAACATTTATGTACAATTTTAGTTAAAATAATTAATATAATAATATTTTTGTATTAACGTGCAAAATATAGCCACGAACGCTTTTCTCGATTTGTGTCAAAGACGTCAAACATAATGTACTTAAGTAAAGTAAGCCATATTTTGGTCAAAGGCCCTTACAAGGCTAGGCCTTGTAAGGGATTGCATATACCCGAGAAATTTGAGCGGTGGTTGCTAAGACCGAGTGGCCGAGGGGTACAGGCATCAGCCTCGAAAGCTGAGTACGTAGGTTCGGTCCTCACCTCGGAAATTAGGTGATCTTGGTCGTTGGTATATGACATCTAATATTTATAATTTTTAAGCCATATTTGTTTTCATTTTTTTTTTCGTTTTTTTCTAACGAATGGTATACATGTGTATCAGAATTGAAATTGTGAACTACACTTTCGGTCAAGTAATACAGGTATAGTAACAATTATTCATAGAAAATACTGTAAACACACTGATTAAAAAAAAATGTAAATATGTTTATTATGTTCACAGGATAAGTAAAATCCATTTTTAATATGAAATTGTATTGGAATTTATCACTATGAAATTCTAATTCAAAATTAACCTCATGTCAAAGTCATTCATGATAAAAACTTATCCAAGAAGTAATATAAAAAATTCACATTACTTATGTTTCATTTTCATAGTTAGGTTATGTGCAGAAAGTGAAGACACCTGAAATGTATGGGCTTGCGTCACGACCAGACGCCTTTACTTACCGCACTGACTGCATAAACTCATTAGTAAATAAGCTCGCTTCATATTTAATTAAAATCTTAGCAATTTAGAATTCAAAATGTTACCGACATATATAAAGCTTTAGCGCTAATAAGAAACATATCGTCCGAGTTTTTAAATAGGATTTAATTCCATACGAAGTTGTTCCAAAAATACTTCGTCGTTTAATTAAAGCCGAACATTCTAGCAAATTTTCTCTAGATTTTAGCAGAAACACATGAACTTAGTCGTGATATAATTGCTAACATTGGACTAGTTCTTTCAGTTTGTGAGAGAAAAGAAAGTTACTTTCTTATCGAGTTAACGTTAAAGTTGTTTATATTATATTAGGTGATTTTGGAAGCGTAACGAATTGTAAGCAAGGTAGGTAGTAAAAGGTCACTAAGTGCAATAGTCCTAAAGGGATTTTCCCATGGACTCTGACAAACAACACCCTTCTCAATGCAAATTCACGATTCAAAACACCATACCTCATTATCCACCCTCAACATCTTTTATTTTTCAACAAATAAGCGTAGAAAACGGTCTCGTTATTTTTATTTTGATTTCTCGGAAACACTTTCATCTTTCCCAAAAAGGGTTTCCAAGACGATCCTCATTATCCCTGGCCTACTTCTAAAAAATTACGTAATTCCGAAGATAATTGTCGATTAAACCAATTGATCTGGCTCCATTAAGGTTTTGAGCTACAATTCATCAAGCGGAATATTCTACCTGACAATTCGTTTGGAAAACTCATTTTCGACGGAATTAAGTCAATGGCACGTGACATCTGTAGTAGTAAGACAGCGAGATTTTTTCGTTTCGTTTCTTCCGTGAAATGGCGAAGCCTTTATGTAGTCACGTTTTACATGCGTTGATATTGAATTGATTTGGTGTAGTATTCTTTTCACTTTTCATGCATTAAATGAGTGTATACTTGTCAGAAAATCGATTCAATTAGATTAAGAACGTTTATACTACTCGTTTGTTCACAACCAGAAAATCGGAAATTTCTTTTTTTTTCTACTCTCGTACTTTTATTTGTCATTATTGTCATTAAAGATCACCTTCAAGATGTCGAGATAAGTCTATATCGTCTATTCCCTATAAACGCATCCGGGCATACACGCAGTGCGTTTTTGGGATTTTAAGACACCTCGTGTATACAAGCCGTATTGAAATAGATGGCTGCCAACCAAATTTGAAATGTCATTAAATTTGTAATGAATATTAAACCATAGAGGATCTTTCTTTTTTAATTTTGACGTCTCCCGCCCGAACTTGATGATTAATAACATTGTGTTTGACTAAGAATATTTCTCAAATTTACAATTTTATTTGAAAATAAGTCTATAGTCGTAGAAAAAGTATTGTAAGCAACATTGTTTAACTGAGTCAAAAAATGCTCGGTGCGACTCTAATAACAATTTTCGGCTTCGCCTCAAATTGTTACCCACGCCACTCACTTTTTTTGATCTCCCTTATACAAGGGTTGCATAAAATACTATTCTGTATCGGTTACATTCAATTATAATGGTACTGCGTGTTTCAAATACTCTAATATATTATATAGGTTTTGGTATTATCATGTATATCTTATCTTATATTATTGGTGGGGCCTTTGCGGACACAGTTCGACTCATTGACATATCTTGTGTAATTGCCCCCTGTTTTGCCTACCCTAGGGCAAACCCTAGGGTAGACACAATAGGGACAAAATCTAGAACAAATTCTATAAACTCAATATGTTTGAGGACAGACCCTAGCAGCGTTTTGACGTTCTTTGGTTCCAGATAGCCGCAACCTTTCATCCTTTGTCTGACGACGGCATGACATTCGCACATCAAGTGTTTAATTGTCTCCTCTTCCTCGCCACACATTCCACAATCTGTCAATCTGTGCTGTCAGAAAAACCCATTTTAGCCAAAAAAAGTTTTGACTCCAAAGTGTCCCATAAACACCCCATATGTATTTGAGTTGTCTTTTGCTATATTTCTGAAGCTTTTTGCTTCAGCCCGAGTCTATTTCGTGCATGAAGAGCTTTGAATGCCTGAGACCCGTTACATTGTTCCACTTTTCCTAGTGCTTTCGTGTAACTTGCTTTTTTAAATCTATTATTATGTATATAAAATAAATAAATATATATCTTGGGACATCTTACACAAATCGACCTAGTCCCACGGTAAGCTCAATTAAGGCTTGTGATGTGGGTACCAAGCAACAAAAAATAAATAACAGATATAAACATAGATTGATACTATAAATAGTATATCGTATAGACAGCCACGACCAAGAAACAAATATTTGTGATAAATAAACACACAAAATAATTCCCTCGCCGGGATTTTAACCCAGAACCTCCAGCTTCGAGGGCAGGATCACTACCAAATACGAGTAGGCTACGGAAGCTGACAAAATCAAAAATCTCAGCACGGTACCTGTAACTGGGAAGAAGAGATTTAAATTGAGTTTAAAAATTTAAAAAAACTCGTGAGATTTGACTAAACAAACTTGAGGACTGAAGAAACTACATTAAATGTAATCTGAATCGCTTCAAATAAACTGTAAGAGATTCCAGTAGCATGTCCTAGCAGCCTCTAAAACGAATTTCGCTTCTTTATTGCCCCTAATCCTACCTCTTTCAGTAAGCACGCGGGTTTATTCGGTAATGATCGTAAATGCTCGGCAAGCTTCGTGACCGGTCTTAATCGTAAATTTCGGACTTTCGTGGCAGGATGAATATCGTCGCTATAATTATTTTCTCAACCTCGGACCTATAGCAATCATTCATGGAAATATCACCTTTCTTTCATCCAGAACACTGGTGTTTATTCTATAAAATCAGTGTTGCAAATACGAGGTTGTGTAAGTTTAACGGCGATATTGTATTCGACCAGTAATTCTGTTTGTTGGTACGTGCTTCATTTTAACTTTGACTTTGAATTCGCAATGACCTCAACGGAGTTCGCTCCTGAATATAATAAAAGATGGCTGGCCGGGACTAGTACTATCGGCTTCAAAATGTGCTGACGATTTTAATCCTTAAGTCTCGGATACACGTTTTAAAAAGTGTGTTTATTATTATACTTAAAGTACCACAAATTCTTGATACATATAGATACTTAAAAACATAGACAGCCATGACCAAGGAACAAATATTTGTGATGAATAAATACACAAATAATGCCCTCGCCTGGATTCGAAACCGGAACCTCCAGCTTCGTAGGCAGGGTCACTACCAACTAGGCTACGGAGGCTGACATACATTAAGCGCTTTGAAACGAGACGCCACAGAGCCTACCTTTGCCTGCAATTTAAAGCCATTATGGCTCAATAATTGTCTTTTAGAACAAGCAAAGAGAGCCAGAGTGTTCACGTCTTAAAAAACTGTTTATTTATCAGAAAATATAGGTCTTACTGTACTGTAATTTTTTTGTATAAGATTCTGTAACTAAGAAGAGAAGTCCCTATTTATCTATTTGGTCAGTATGTTACTGGCATACCAATAATGGCAGTAACTGGGCCCAACCCTCACTGCGACAGGGTATTTCTCGGGTCATTACCCCCCATCCCTCCCACACAGCTACAGCCTTATCTTCCGTTTTGCCCCTATTTGTCTAAATGTCCGGCTCGACACATATTTCTAAGGCTTTGTTCATTTATGGATCTGATTTGAGGGTGATTTAGATATGAAGCCAAATTTATCTCTAAGTTCCACAGATTTTGTCAAATTCAGAACAGATTTGATTTGGTTGTTCAAGTCGATGAGTATTCAAAACATTCTGAACGTTTTTGGGTTGCAATAGATAAAGTTGTCAAGATGATGTTCATTTAATCATATTTAAAAAAGATTTACCATTATAAACAGAGATCGGATACTATGCGTCATTGTTCGTAATAATATGGATATGACTAAATGAGTAATTAAACGAATAATTTCTTAAAATTTGATTTTGAAGCTTTTAAAATGACAATTTGAAAAGGTTTTTCATAGTTACCGTGTGAACTAGGTAATTTTCTAAAAATGATCAAATGAATATATATTCAATCAACTTCAGAGTCATTATATTTTGTTGCGAACAATGACGCACATTTTTCCGATCTCTGCTTCTAAATTATATTTATTTTACAACATTAAATTAATCACCGTGTGCTGTAAGAACCTTTGTATTAAAAGTGTCCCTAATTGCGTTTGAGTATCTTTAGAAGGCTTTAAGCCTGGGTTGAAAGTAAATGTAGCGAATAAAATGATTCATCATCATCATCATCATCATATCAGCCGAAAGACGTCCACTGCTGAACATAGGCCTCCCCCAAAGATTGCCACAATGACCGGTCCTGCGCCACCCGCATCCAGCGGACTCCTGCGACCTTCACCAGGTCATCGGTTCACCTTGTGGGGGGCCTACCCACGCTACGCCTTCCGGTACGTGGCCGCCACTCAAGAACCTTCTCGCCCCAACGGCCATCGGTTCTACGCGCAATGTGCCCCGCCCACTGCCACTTCAGTTTAGCGATTCGGAGAGCTATTTCGGTTACTTTGGTTCTGCTGCGGATGGTCTCATTTTTAATCCGATCACGCAGAGAGACTCCTAGCATAGCCCTCTCCATTTTTTTGGGTGACTTTGAGCCTTCTTATGAGACCCATTGTAAGCGGCCACGTTTCAGTACCGTATGTCATCACTGACAACACACACTGATTAAAGACTTTCGTCTTCAAACACTGCGGAATATTGAACGAAAATATGTATCGTAGCTTCCCGAACGCTGCCCAACCGAGTCGGATTCGACGATTGACCTCTTTCTCGAAGTTGGACCTACCTAACTGAATAGTTTGCCCTAGGTATATATATTCGTCTACAACTTCGAGTGTAAAGTCTCCGATTATTACGGGAGTTGGTGCTACATGGGAATTCGACATGATTTTCGTCTTATCCATGTTCATCCTAAGACCAACTCGCTCGGAGGCTTTACTGAGGTCAACGAGCATAGTACTTAAGTCCTCCAAGGTCTCAGCCAAGACTACTATATCGTCAGCGAATCGAAGGTGAGTGAGGTACTCGCCGTTTATGTTGATACCCAGCCTTCTCCAGTCCAGAGTCTTAAAGACATCCTCCAGTGCAGCGGTAAACAGCTTAGGGGAGATGACATCTCCTTGCCTAACTCCCCTAAAAAAATAATTATCATTTTTTATTTGTCAGCCTCCGTAGCATAGTTGGTAGTGATCCTGCCTACGAAGCTGGAGGTTCCGGGTTCGATTTCCGGCGAGGGCATTATTTGTGTATTTATCTATCACAAATATTTGTTCCTTGGTCATGGCTATCTATTTAAGTATCTATATGTATATCGTCGCCTGGTACCCACATCACAATCCTTAATTGAGCTTACCGTGGGACTAGGTCGATTTGTGTAAGATGTCCCAAGATATTTATATTTATTTATATTTCATTGGAGCATATCGTGTACCACTGCTGGCCTGATACTAAATAAAAATTTTAGAGATTTGTCTCTGTCACTCCAACGAAGGCGTCATTAGAGTGACAGAAAAATCCTCTAAATTTACGGATTTCGTAGTTTGTGGTAGGTCCGCTAGTATCATTTCCGTCGTTAATCAGCAAATGAACAGACCTTCCTGAAGAGACCAGTCCTTCCTGAAGACAGGTCCAAAAAAGCAACAGCTTTCTTGGACCTGTCTTCAGGCGTTAGTAGTAACGCTTTAGGCAATTTCAATGTTGTGAAATTCTGTTTGAAACAAAAACGATTCACGATTTTATTTTTGACGGTAAAAATGTACCAATTAAGTATCGTTAGTGTTTATATATTGACCGCGGGCTGTTTTCCATTGGAATGTTCTAAAATTTCCACAAAGCCGCATGCCTTCGGGCTTTCGAAAATGCAGTGTTCCGAAACGTTACGAACAAATTAAATCCCGCATAAATGGATAAACACTTGAGGCCTGCGGCGTAACAAATCGGGTTCGGCCATCGAATAATCACAATCGATTCCGTCCATCGATTCCTTGGGCGGTATTCGAATGGAATCGGTTGAGTCGAACACTCCGATCGACCAATGTTAAGACAAAGCAACGGCACTGGTAATATTCAAATTCAGAATATTCTAGAATTTCTTCGTGAATTTGCATAGAGTAGGTTCTCAATGTATTTACCTGCCAGTTTTATTCTTCCAATATTGAGTTTAGCCATTGAAAGCTCGGTTTACACTGAACCATTAAAAGCTAAAATTTTAGCCTTACTCTCTGAGAAAATATTAATAATCAATTCTTAAAGTAGTACGTACTGTAGATGTTCTCTGACAAAGGCTTTTACTGCGATTGATCAGAGGAATTTTAAAAATTACACTCCACAGTACATTCCACTTCACTTCAAATTTAAACCTTTCGTAAACTCAATAA
>JALPQI010010266.1:0-38147 GCA_025490895.1 Thaumatotibia leucotreta | reverse complement strand
TTGACAAAATGATATGATATGTCGCACAGGTCTGCACCAGGTGAAGCATGTCTCCATCAGATAAATAATTACATATTTAAAAGTTTTGACAAAATTCGTCGGCTGACAAGCAAAACTCACTATAAAAACTGTCACTACTCTTAACAACCTCTGATGTCATTATTAAATCAGAACTGAGATAGGAGCTTTATTTCAAGTGGGTATTTGTTACATGGTGAGTTTTGCTTGTCAGCCGACGAAATAATACCATTCACCTTGATTCAAAATATGTGCAAAAGGTTATTAATGATTACCAATACCAAGCATGAAATACCTAATACAGCTATTTATAAAGTAAAGTCTGAATATATGTCAAATAAAAGAGACTCCCATATTATTTTTAATGATTTACTTTAGGTACGAATCCAGTAAACAAACACAGCAATTTGCTAGTGACTCACTACACCCACTCCGGCATAACGTAACTTTGCCACATTTCGGTATGTTATTCCCCTCTGTGGGCTCTTTTAATTACTGTCCGACCTCCATGTATCATAAATTTTAATGGAGTACGAAACTCGAGCGCCATCTAGTCACCGTAGCAAATTGCATTTTAGAATTTAAACGTAAACAGAAACATAACAATGTGTTACGAAATTGAAATACGTGGTGTAATTGAACCTGTGATTAGGACTTGATAAACATTAATTACGTAAATGTAAATAATACAGTGCTTAATGCTGATCACCTATTCATTTTCTTTACCATCTAATTAATATCAATATTCACAAATTGAATAACTATTGCGTACATAAACTAGCTACTTCTATTCAAGGGAGGTAGGCGTACTTCAAGTCCCATCAACTTGACGGCTTAACTTGTTGTTGTTATTGTTCATACTTTAGGCCCAGTAGCGTCGTAAATCGAATAAAATCGTATACAAAGACATGTAAAAATCAATATGTCTTACTTACGAAATGTCTAATTATATTCCCTTACACTGCAAACATTTTTAATCCAAAAATCTCAGTTCATCTGAAATTAAAATTCCATTTCAGGAAATGCCTATAATTTGAAAGTTAATTGAGTCAATTGTGTCTATGTGAGTCAGTTCAAATTGGCTGTTTAAAAATTATGTAAAAGTAGCACTTAGCTCTTATTGATTATCATAATACTTTGCATGCATCTATTTTGACCTATACAGTGTGGTAACATGATGCAGGCTTTTATTTGAACCGAGGATTGAGGTGCAGATTCTTAGCCAAACCATGTGCATTATTTGTTTTAAAATCCTAATTTTAAAAGTAATTAACTTTCTAAGAAAAGTTAATTAAGAAGCAATGTACTTCAAAATAAATCGTTGATTGGCACTTGACAATGACAGATCGCAGCCACTCGCAACGTTTGACAACTAAGCAGTACACGCGTTACATTGATCGTTCGAACGAAATAAAAATAATTATACAATTAATTTAAATATTTGTCAAATCTGAATACTTGAAAACTATTGCCAGTAATGCGTATTATTACCCATTTTCGTGAAAGCCTGGGTCATGGTAACACACTGTATAGTGTAGATTTATTTTGTCACCTAAAACAGTTTTTCCTTTATAATTGCGTCTATTTCTGTATTGGTATTTTATGTTCACTGTGAGATACGTTTAAGGAAGCATAATATATGTATGTACTTACAAAATGTAAACCAAACTTCGGCTGCCCTATGCAGAAATCAAGTATCTGTGTTTTGGCAAATTTTACAGTAGAGCGAAAAAACGTTTTTTTTAGACTTTTCTTGATTACATGTTTACTAGTTAAATGATAGCATTAAAAATTGCTGTTTTTATTATGCAAGATATCATTAATAGTAAACTATAAAAAAAAAAAAAAAAAATTATGAGGCCAATCATTTTAAAATGCATAAACAATTTTCTGCATAGAATGCGATAAGATAATTTTAAAGCTTTTTCTACAAAAAAACAAGTATCTGTATATAATTTCGTGTTTTAGTAAGCTTCTTCTTTATAAGTTTATAACACAAGCATATTTTATACTACATTTTAAATGCCAATAATTTAGTGTATGTATGTATATGTGTGTATCTTAATATGTATTCATCTTTATATTCGATTGTAATAGGAAAATGTAATACTTATTGAGAAATAAATGAATCTGAATCTGAATCTAAATCTATGTCATACTTGTGTAAAATATATTATTTCAATATTAATGTAGTATGTATTTCAAGTATTTCACGGAAAAGAAGCCCCTATTCTGTTTGAATGCAAGTTGTTTTAAAATTCATAAATGTAGCACAAGTTTTTATTTTTCTGTAACGAAGTATTTCTCATACAGAAATGCTTAAAAAATTACATCAATTACTTAAATTGTAGGAAACTACAAATACCTCAAATACCGAACCGAAAAAGAACTTCAAAACCGACAGTCTATGGAAAATATCTAGACGCACGCGTAAAAACAATGGGAAGTTATAATTTTGTTCAATAAATCAACATACAATATAGTTGTATGTATATTTTATTATTTACACCCGTTACAGAACATAAAGATAAAAATGCCTATATAAATCAACCTTATTCAAACATCTGTATTAACTAGTTCACTTCTCTCTTCGTGATTGTGTATGTTCTTGCAATTGGGTTAAAAATAATGCTAATTACTTGGCATTTAGGGCACTAACTTTTCCAAAATCTTTTTTTTGCTGAACTCTGCCTACTAAGACATTGTTTTTTTTTTTTGGTAATTCGTGCATTGTGTATTTTTTCTGTAAGAAATCCACTACTTTCTATTCCCTATTCAAATTATTTTTATATAAAATACAGTCTCATATCCGTTTCTGAAGTAAACTTCGACCACGTTTTTCAATAACAAATTCCTTAAGTTGCCATTTTTATAATTTTTCATCACATTCAGCTAGTGATAGAAACTACCACAATTCTCGAATTTTACTCATGTTATTATTTTCTAAACGTAATGTAGAAACTATCTGTTTTGCCCTATGGCGAGCATTTGAATGAAACCATTCCAGTGTTCTTTGCGTCTTTTCACTTTAAATAACTTATACAGCCAGGAAAACACTTCAGTTATCAGATAATAAGCACTTAAATAACACTTCACGTATGTATACGAACTATGACTGACAAACGTATGAAAAAACAGCCAGATTCATTACTTGAATTAAAAAGGTACCACAGGACAATTTCTACCCGAAACTCAAATAAATATAAATATAATATTTATTTATTTATTTATTTAGGTTTGCCAACAGGTGTAATACAAAAATACTTATAAGTAACAAATTATGAAATAGTAGTGCTTGAGTATTCACCCAATTACAGGCAAACACGGCATAAGGTTTTGGTATCCTAATAAAATGAAAATTTCTACGCTAAAGTCAAGTAACTCCGCGATCTATATAAATATTTCTATGCTAAAGTCAAGTAACTCCGCGATCTATATCAATATTTCTACGCTGAAGTCAAGTAACTCAGTAATCTATATGAATTTCAAGTATTTTTTGCAAGATACTTGATTTCAACGTAGAATTAGGGTATATACTTGTTTTTAGCGTAGAATACCCCGTTAAAAAAAGATACTTGGATTTTTTTAAAGTTATGCATTTAGAAAAATATTAATTATTTAAAAAAAAAATTAAATACTAAAAAATGCATTTTAAAACAGTGAATCGAATGGTGTAAAAAAACTTTTTTTGATAAATTTCGAGATACTAGATTTCTGCGTAGGGCAGCCGACTTCATTGTATACTTTCTTTGTATGTTTTTGTGTTATCTCCTTAATAAATAAAAAATAAATAAATAAATATACACTTATCTGCTGTTGAGCTTAGTATTGCCGTAAAATATTATTTTCCCAGAATTAAAATAACGTCATTGCCCATGGGGCAAATTAATTTTATGTTATGATTGGTATGAAGATTAACAAAATTGTATTAAATCGTTATTGTTGTTGTTTTTCTGGCCATTTTGTTCCGCAACTCGACATCATAAATGTGCCTATTTTGCGTGGTCCCAACGCTGGCCCGGTACTCGTTGGGGACTTCACATACACCCTTTAATTTCTTCGCAGACGTATGCAGGTTTCCTCACGATGTTTTTTCCTTCACCGTAAAGCATTTGTGAAACCACTTTATTATATCGTGCTAAGGCTGCGTTTCCACTAGAGATGTGCGAGGATGTGTTTCCAAGCAAATGACACTTCGCTCGAGTCATTAATAGGTGTTATTTGTATGGAAACACATTCTCGCACATCTCTGGTGGAAACACAGCCTAATAATTAGGAAATGAACTTAGTTCCCGTTTCGGCACTTTTGTGGCACTACATACTATGTTGCTTAGAAACGACAACAATGGCACGTTCAATGACGGTATTTTGAAAAGCTCCTCTATATTTTTTAAATAAATATTGATTTTTAATTCAAAATCCATTAAACATTAGTAGGAATTAAAATATTTGAATCTAACAAAACCTACCTCGATTATCATTAGTTAAAAGTGGTAAGCGATTTCAGCTTAATAAATTTTAAAATTAGATAATTAAAATTATTTCATTCAACGTAATCAAAGGCTAGTCCAAAAAAACCTTAAACGTTGTACAACCATTGTTAAAACTTACGAACTTTATACTACTGCACTGCCGATAGACGTTAATATTAGCATATCTAAAATAGATATGCATTAAAGATAGCGTGAGAACAACAAAATTTTAGGTCATAATTTTCATTTGACATTCAAGGCTATCAATTATTAACAGAAATGGAAAAAGTTCGTAGAGCTAAATATACAGACACGCTTTTATTATAATTATGTAATAGATCGTGTCGATAATAATTGTTAAAATCACGACTAAGAAGTGACATTTACTAGTTGTTCTGTTACCTACAGTCGCAATCAGGCTCCTATTTCACTATAATTACAAGTGTAACAATTGTAAAATATCACTATTACGAACGTCACGTCAACGTCGGATGCCGCGGGCTACGGATAGCGCTTACTATCGGACGGTCCATGTCTTTGTTTGCCACCGATATAAAATGATAACTAATAACGGTTTCACTTGTTAATCAATTACTTTTTAATTTCCAAAACTCATGACAATAGCTGCAAGATTTAGTAAAATTTTCATTAAATCTTGACATGAGGTTCGGCTTTTTTCGTAAATTTGCTATTATGGTCGGGTTTTTTGTGACAATAATTGTAATTTTGCTTTGCAAAAATGTGATTACTTACTGCCGATTTATTAAATTTCCTGCACTACATTTTATGTTGGTGGCAAGCAAACGCACAACCCTTCCGATGGTAAGTGGTGACTATAGCCTATAGACGCCCCTGATTGGAAAAACAGTACCTACCTAAATTGACAATTGTAGAACATGTCGACGTGGTGAAATTGGGGATAGATATATCGAAGCGGGAAGGGTGGTCCAAAATATCTGAGAACGCCTATATTGTCACGGCGTTAGAGTGCGTGTTCAGATATCTTTGAGGACCATGAGCACTCTGACATATCTGGATGCTTAGCCAAGTTGCCAATCGCTAACGCTTAGTAGCGTATCGTAGTTTTCCCTCTCTGTCACTCTTTCATATTAGCGCGACTAAGACAGTTAGCTGCCTTTCGTTTACGATTGACGATTAAGCGTTAGCGATCGGGAACTTGTCTAAGCACCCTGATGGCGATGTTGTTGTTGTTGTTGCATTTTGGCCATTTTTTCCGCAACTCGACATCAGACGTGCCTATTTTGCGTAGTCCCAACGCTGGCATAGTACTTGTTGGGAACTTCAGACACACCATTGAATTTCTTCGCAGGTGTATGCTGGTTTCTTCACGATGTTTTTCTTCACCATAAAGCACTTGTGAATAATCAAATAATCTGATGGGGACCGTATCTATACTATGTATTTAATAATAATATTATAATATTGAAGTGAATATTTAATAAATAATATTGTTAACTGTTTTAATACTATGTCCCTGTGGCATGACTTTGGAGACAAGAAGAGCTTATTTTAAGTATAGGAAAATAATATTTTTTATGGTACAACGGTACCTAGTCATTTTCCGTTGTATGCGGTGTAATACGGAGTAACCGGCTAATGTCTAAATAAACGTGTAAATATAATTTTATATTCTTGGATAAACCTGAAATCGTCTTTTGGTTAACACTATTTTCCACATTTCATTTACTGCAATTTATAACCATAAAATGCAAGTAAAATTATGATGATTAATAAGTTTACTAATATGTTAACAAGTACTTAAATCATACCAAAATTATTATAAGTGTGCAAATCATACGGGTCCTTATTTAAAGGAGTAAGATAAAAAAGTAAAATAGGGGTAAAAAATTTGCATTATGCCCGCGAAAAAGAACATTTTTTTAGATATAGTAATAGTGAATATTAGTCTGTTTATACAGGGTGGGCCCTGTAACTAAAGCAAAAAATGAAACGGTACACTAATAACCCAATAAATAGTCATAATTTAATAGTTAAAACTTAAAAAAAAAAAATTTTTTTGAAAAAAAATTTTTTTTTTCTTTTTTTTGTGTACTTTTACTGCAGTCGACTTATACCAAAAAAGTTAAATCGGTGTAACACAAAATAAAAAAATTTGTTTGGTAAACCAGTTAAAAAACCATGAGTTCAAAAAAACTTTTTAGCTCATTTAGTTTTATGTCCACTGAACTACCAATATGTTTAATCATTAATAAGGTACAATGTTGTGATACCTAGATACATCACTCATAGGTCGTAACTTTAACATACTGTTTCTCCTTAATGGATAACTTTAAAACACTGGGACCTTTTGCGAATAACTAGAGGCAGTCAGAGGAGTCTTCCATTTGATTTTTTGCTTTAGTTACAGGGCCCACCCTGTATAGAAAAAATTAGTAAGCGTTATCCAATAATCACACTATTGCACTGTGTCAACATTGGACTCGCACTTATCTGTTTTTGTTTATTTTACTTTATATTTTTTATTAGGTACTTTTATTAACTATACATTTTTAGACTCATCTTGTCACATGTGATCACGGATGCTTCCACGCAGTTCTCATCTCTAAACTACGAGTATGTTTAAACAAACTTTGCACGTGACACAAAAACATGGACTAATTTGTCTGAATTTGTCGAACTACGTGGCACTGGGACCGCTGCTGAAATTATTATTTGTAAGTCATGAATTTTACGTAAATTTAAATTAAATTGATATATTGCAAAAAAAATACACTGGTGGTTGATTGTTATTATTATTATTTTACAGGTTTTATAGTTAAAACTCAAACAATCATCTGCGTGGTTAATTTTATTTACGTACCCATTGAGGCAGTTTGCTGCAAGTCTACCTAAAAAGCCAGGTACCCCTGGGCTCAAATAATGTAATTATACAAGTATTATTAAGTGAATGTTTTTGTTACATGTACAGAAGCGTTCAAAAGAGCCTGGGCAATCGAACAAAACTATCGTTTGAAGCTAAATTGAGCGCCACCTTTGTGGGATTGGTGTAACAAGGCTATTACAGATGTAAAGGTAATCTTAGTAGTAGTGTTAGCTGTCCCTAGATGGCGTTGATAGTCAAAAAACTAAAAAAAATTGTGCACAAAGACAGATTTAAACTTTATTTATAATACCTCGAGTATTCTGACGAGACTTATTCTTTTCTACTTACTCTGACTTATCTTCTTTTAGGATACTTTTTGTTTTTTTTTTATTGTCACTATTGAGACTTTATTATATCAATTCAACATCCTGTGTATTATGAATTCACCCACCGGAGCGTAGCGTAACTGGAAAGCCATTTTTGGCCAAGATTAAAAAAAACACAAATTGGTTTAATATTCGTGGGATACGAACCTGGGCACTCTAGTTTAGAAGCCGTATGCGCAAACCACTGAACCAAAGTGTTATTATTTAGTAAAACCTTCGTATGCTATCCGTAAAATATGCTAAAGGAATTAGTTTTATTACCATAAGACTAACGTTAGAATGGCATATCAACGTTTGAATATATTGATAAAAATGAATACTATAAAAACGTAAGAGGGTAAGTTTAAGTTTTCTAAATACCATACTAGTGCTAATTTTTTCTTTATCAAAGATTCATCGCATGTTCCTTTGTCTGCTACCGTATACGATTGAAAGTGTATTACCAATACTAGCTGATTACAAGAATGAGTTCTTCGTGCAATATTGATGTGATATCCAGATTGCAAATAATTGCCTTGCATAAGGAAGGCAAAAATAAATCAGAGATTGCTAGAGAAACAGGTGTCAACGTAAGTAGTTTAATTTACTTCTGTTCGGTATTAAAATGTTTGTATTATAATTTAATAATAATTATATTATATTTTTTACAATTGTTTCAGAGGAAAACTGTTTCTTTATGGGTAGATCGATACCAAGGAGAAGGGTCTTTGTCCCACCGGCACAAAACTGGAAGACCACGCCTCATTGACACATAGCAACGTCAGTTGATGGTGCGGGAATTATGAGGAAGACGGATTTAGGCCCACATGACACTACGCCGGTTTGTTTGGCACAAGTCCACTTACGGTTCGTCGTGTGCTTCATGAGGAAGGCATCCATCACCGCAGACATGCTATTAAACCTTTGCTGACGGATGCTCACAAAACGGCAAGGTTACAGTTTGCTCGGGACCATCTTCATGACGACTGGACTAGTGTCGTCTTCACTGACGAGAAGACTTTTAAATCTAGTCAGCACGGACGCCTGAGCTTGTGGCGTCGAAATAATACGCGATACGACAAGGATCATGTCGTGCCCAATATGGAATCGGGGCGTATCACAGTGAACATGTGGGGTTGGATGAGTGCAGCTGGTCCGGGAGAACTTGTCAGAATACCTAGCCGTGCAAATAGTGAACATTACGTAGAAGTGTTGGAGGAGACCATGTTACCTACAGTTCGAAATGTGTATCCAGAAGCAGAATTGCCGTTGGTGTCGTTTGTGCAAGATAATTGTCCTATACACTGTTCGCGTAATGTTAAAGAGTGGTTTGAACAACACAAAAATAATATTAAAGTTATTTCCTGGCCTGCTAGATCACCGGATTTAAATCCGATTGAAAATGTATGGGGTGTTATTGTCCAATGCTGGGATAATAAAAATTAAAGGACCCCGGAAGCGTTGGAAGCACATTGCTTCAAAATATGGGAAAGTATTCGTGGTTCAGATTTATGTCCAAATTTAATAACATCTATGCGTTCCCGATTACAGGCAGTTATTGATAACGAGGGGGGCTACACCAGATATTAAATAATATAAAATCCCTAACCAGTAGTATCAACTAACCTTTACCAACCCTTAACCAGGTCGTGATCTCATAGCGACCACTTAGCAAAAGATTTTTTCCTGACTAGCAAAACGCTTGTAGCGGTCACTAAATGTCATTGACGTATAAACTGACAGATTTCTGAACGCACCCAAAATCGATGTGTCAGAACAAATTTCTCTGACGTTTTAGTTGTTAACTTCAAAAACCGAAAAACTGGCAGATTTTGTGTGTTGCTCCAGATAAATACTATTATTGTGTCGAAAAAAATTACGGCAAGTGCTATGTGTTGATTTATTTTGGTAGTGTAAATGTATTGTAAGTGTAGTATATCATAAATGGTCACAGTAATAGTTTTTTACTTAAAATTTTTGCTCTTAAAGTTTGTGGGCCCTATATGACCTCTGCCCGTTTCGGTTTGGTACAAGTGGTTTGTATGTGACCACTGCCCGGCTGGGCATTTATGTGAAATTTAAGGGTTAGTTCATTACTGTACATCATGTAGGTCCACCCTCTAAACATCTCAAGACAAGTATATAATTATAAGTTAGTTTTGAAGCGGATTTTGCTAAATGGCGTTTGAGTATAAAAACAAATATCCTTTTTTCTTACTTTTATTGTGGTCTTATAATTACATGTAAACATAACAACTACCCCTCAAAACTTCAATGTATCGCCAGCAGGGCAGTGGCCACATACGGAACACGTAGGCCTCCTGGTGACGAGCACAGGGCGTATATTGACTACCGGGTTTTTTTGGAAATAATGTTTCTGAAAAAAAAAACAAGAAATTAGTTTTCTATTGACGCTATTATCTACCGAAATCAGGATACGAAAGTGAAAAAATCGCCAGGCCTGTTTAAGGGTTAAGATTAAAATAAGGTAAATAATTTTGACGTGTCTTAATGTTTATTCAAAGTGATTGAACCTGTTGAATGTTGCCTTACATATTAATTATAAAACAATCGTAATAATTAATGCCAATAATTGTAAAATATTATTATATATTTGTAATGAACTATAATATTTTTGAACGGTGTTTTTAGAAAACGACATTTCGAAATCGCTCATCTTCTTTATAATGATTTAAGAATGAACATATTTACATATGTGGTTTTATTTATTTACCACAATGGTATACTAAATAATATTAGGCAAATAATATTATTTATTTAAAATATTTTAATAATCAGAGGGCCTACGGCTAACTATAAAAATCGTCAATTTCAAGTATCTGTCTCTGTCAAGTTGAAGACGCCTTTATTAGAGTGACAGAGATAGATACTTGACATTTACGGTTCTCCAAGTTCGTGGTAAACCTTCTAAACAGTTCATTGCGCTTCACCAGCAGCGCCATCTAGTGTGGATAAGACAACCTATGCTAACAGAGCTCAAACGAGCGCATAGGAAAGTCGCCCTAGAGGTATCCACGCTATTTTGAACCCGATTGTATATACCTATTTTATACGTGTAAAACAGCTATTTGTTCAAGGTAAACAAAAGTATGGACACTGTTACTGAACCTCTCATTACATTCAGTAGGTACCTATTCAAAAGTTAGATGGATTCTTGGAATAATGTTTCTCAACATTAACGATCGCAGCGTTTATCAAAAAGCTCGCATCTGCTTCCGACTGTATTTGCAGGCAAATAGTGTGAACCAGCAAATTGTAGGAACTTCTGCAATTGAAACTCCAGCATTATAATCTGTGCGAAACGGGCCGTTTTTGCCGCGGTCCGGCCATTAAACGCTGTATCTACCGCGAACACTCGCCGAGTCTGGTGAGCAAGAAACATTGATTCCGTATCTTATTAATTTATTGTTGTTGTTGCTTTTTGTGAATATAAAGTAGATGACACTGAATTCTGGCTGCATAACCGTAAAACATTTTGAAGTGTGGAATCGAATGTTGCATATTAATTGTAAGTTTTTATTGTTGCTCGTATTTTTTTACTATTTTATAAACGATTTTACTTAGAAGGATCATCATCATTGTTAACGCCTGGTAACACCGGCACCGGCGTTGACCAATCCAGACGACCGTCGGTAGCCAATCAGAGGGCTCCGTGAGCGCGACAACAGCGCCCAGGTTGCGGGCGCTCGACACCACAAAAAGCGCTGCACCGAGCCCACAACTCTCTCTTTCCTTCTAACCACTGAAGCCGCCGCACGTGTCCTAGACATTAACAAGAACCTATAGATTGTACTTTATCCATGATAAAAATGGTAAACTATTGCAAGTAGTTTTACTTCATAGGCTGAAACATAACTGGCGACCGTGACAGGACACGTGCGGCAGGTCTATTATCTTGAATTGCAGAGCCTGACTTTCGTCGGCCATATTGGAGCGTCGTGGTCTTGGAGCCGACGACGTCGCAAGCCGGAGCCAGCTACTGCCAGCCTTCGCCGCCAGCCCAGTAACGCGTGCCCGAAGAGGAGGACTGCTGAGGGACGGCTGCGGCGAAGACCAGGGAACCGTGGGACTGGGACGGACGATCGTCGGCGTCTGGTAACACGACGCGACCGCGTGGCGCGCGGCGAGACAAGGCGAGTGCCCTGATACCGAAAGTGCCCATCCGTACCCACTTTTAAATCTAAGTCAAGTTCTTTCTTTCTTTTTCTAACTTAAATTCTCAATTTCAATATTCTGACCTACAAACTTGACTACAATTTAACCTAAACATACCTATTTTGCAGTTCATTGATCTTTGACCATTTAAATTACGTAACTAAACTCGACAAATTACTTTAACTTAAATAATCTTGAATCCCAACTAAATTGTCTTTAAACTGAGTGCCTACTGTGATTTATTGCATCTATTTGTGTTTTTACCTACAGGACAGTTTCTTATCAGCTTGTTTTTAGTGATCTTCAAATACCTAACCTCTCAGTGCACGTTGTGTGAGTTAACTTAAATACCGCTTCAGTGCCTATCTAGTTAGGCTTTCTTAATTAAATAAGGCAGTGCAGTAAAAACCTGTGCATTCCTTTAAAAATATAATAATAAATACCTAACGCGTTTATTTAAAATCTGACTGAAGCGGCTTGTTTGTGCCTATGTTATCGCCAGCTTGCCTACGCATTTACGCTTAATTCATTTGCACTTAAAAAACCCTTGTTTGCAAGCGCACGTGTGCCATTCTAAAATTAATTTAACTTATTTCCTTTTCTCTTTGCTGACATAAACAATTTCATTCAACTTCACGCCACCCTTGCCTGCGCTTTGGTTCTTGCACGCATATGCACCCTTTCTTTTGCACGATTTCAGTGACGAGGCTGCCCACGTGCGCGCCGCGTGCCACGCATACATACCACGTGCCCACGTGTGCTTCGCGTGCCACGTGCGACCACGTGGCTGCGCACCGGGCCACCTCGGCGTAGCTGTTGAAGGCATCAGGGGCGTGAGCTGTTTTGCCAATTTAACTTTTTGCTGACGTGGATACTTTTTAACTCTAAATAATATTTTTTCTCAAATTAATTCGTCTGTTTTGCCAGCTCAGTTAACGAACACAATTCAACATGACTGAAGCTGCAAAAAAGGAAGCTCTCTTGGCCGAATTACGCATTAAGCGTGGATCCATAAAGGGTCAAGTTTCTAAATTTCGTGGTTATTTAAATACAATTAAAGATGATGAAGTGTTAACGGGAATTAAATTTAATGAGCTTACCTTAAGATTAAATAAAGTTATAGAGCTATCCACGCGCCTAGACGAGCTGCAAACTTCGATTGAGGTAGTTAATTCTGAAAGCCTTGAGAGTGAGCTCCTAGAAAGGGACGCTAATGAATCTCATATTAATTCTGCTATAGCTGTAGCTCAAAATATATTAGAACGCTCTCAAGCTCAGAAACCCTCACCTGAGCCGTCTGTAAAAACTTGTTCTTCGGGCGGTTGTCATTCTGAGCACCTCGGCTTCAAGTTGCCTCAAATTAAAATAAATAAATTTGATGGATCTTATTATAAATGGATGGAATTTAAGGACCTTTATGAATCTTTGATTCATAACAATGACCACATTAAGTCGATCCACAAGTTTCACTACCTAAGTTCATACCTTGAAGGCGAGGCTGCTCGTGTAATTGCAAATTTAGAAGTTTCAGCTGTCAACTATACTGAGGCCTGGAGACTGCTGTGTGACAGGTTCAGTAATAAAAGGCAATTAATTACTAATCATTTGAATGCATTATTTAATATGGAAAGTATACAGCGGGAGTCTGATAAGTCGCTTAGATTTTTAAGCGATAATTTCACTAAAAACCTCCGAGCGTTGAAAACATTAGGTCAACCTACGGAGCATTGGGATACAATGTTAATTCACATGTTAGCTGCAAAATTAGACTCAAATACATATTCAAAATGGGAAGAGCACAGAAGTACTCTTCAAGAGTGGCCTACACTTGAAGATTTCAAGGAATTTCTAAAAAATCGTGCAGATATATTAGAAAACCTGTACCGATCTAAAAGAGAAAAACAATCTAATCACAGGTTAGAGCCTGTGACTAATAAAAATTCATTTAAACATGATAAAAACATAAAAACCTTCATGATTTCAGAAAAACAAGGTGACAACAAAGGTCGGCCGTGCGTCGTGTGCCGTGGTGATCACAGAGTGTACGACTGCCCAGCCTTCAAAAAGATGTCGGTCGACGAGCGCTGGTCGCGGGCGTCCACTCTGAGACTCTGCCATGTCTGCCTCCGCCCGGACCACGAGACCCGTCAGTGCAAGCTCAACGGTTGTCGTGTATGTAAGAGACGTCACAACACATACCTACACAACAACACACAAACCACTAACAATCTGTCTAGTGGGTCTAACACAGATCTAATAAGCCAACCCACCGACAGCGTTAGGGAGGAAGCTACTTCCTCCTCAACAATGGTAACTTCTGACAGTGCTGAGGTGCGAAACACCCTCACTGCTAATACTTCTCTCAACAGTAGTGAAGCATTGCTCTCTACTGCTCTAATTGAAATTGTAAATCCTGTCAACAATAAGAGAGAGACAGTCAAATGTCTCTTGGATAACTGTTCACAGTCTAATTATCTTACTGAAGCGTTAAGGCAACGCCTGCAACTTGACCTTCAGCCTCTAACTGCCACAAATGTAACGGGAATAGGAAATACCTCTCTGACCTATAAACCTATGAGGTGCGCAGCTCATATAAAATCTAAACTGACCAATTTCAATGCTAACGCAGACTTTCTTGTCTTAAATAAAATAACTGATCAATTTCCTAAAAAATATGTTGATATTAGTTACCTTAACTTACCGGCATCGATGAAACTTGCAGATCCAACCTTTAACGTTCCATCTCAAATAGATATGCTATTGGGAGTTGAATTGTTCTGGTCGATCGTTACTGGAAGGGCAAAAACATTGCAAGGTAGTAAGTGCACCTTTCTTATCCCTTCAAAGCTTGGGTGGCTTGTAGCCGGTCCGATAGAGGGCGCCACTGCCTATGTAAACTCACTAAACACAAGTACTCATTGCTGCATGTCTGACCTGTCTGCCCAAATGACTAAGTTCTGGGAGACGCAGGAGGTACCGCAAGAAGCGGACTTCAAAAATGGAGGTGAGTTCGATTCTCATCCCATAGAAAAACATTTCACAGATACCACATATCCGCCAATCTGATGGCAGGTTTGTAGTGCGTCTACCTTTAAAGGATACGCCCGACTGCCTAGGCAACACATTTAACATTGCTAAAAAACGCCTATTCAGCTTAGAAAAACGTTTCAGTAAACAACCTGAACTTAAAAAAATGTACACTGATTTCATAAACGAATATGAAAGTTTAGGTTCATCTGTCGGAATCTAAGCAATGTTACAATGCTTATCACGTCCCTCATCACCCAGTGATGAAGGACAGTGAATCTACACGATTAAGGGCAGTCTTTCATGGCAGCTGCCCAACCTCCTCTGGTTATTCTATTAATGATATCCAGATGGTAGGACCTAACATACAAAACTCGTTATTTGACATATTGCTTAGATTCCGACAGTATAGATATGTGCTGTCGTCTGATATAGAAAAACAATATCGTCAAATCTTAATTAATGAAGCAGATAGACACTTGCAAGTCATTTTGTGGCGTGAAAACGAGCACCTACCTATTCGTTCTTTGACCTTAAATACTGTTACCTATGGCTTCGCCTCTTCCAGCTGGTTAGCGGCGCGTTGTTTGTGGCAGTTGGGGGCTGAGAGCAAGGATCCATTAGTTAAGACTATAATACAAAATGATTTTTATTGCGATGACTTACTGACAGGCGCAGATTCTGTAAAAGAACTGCTTCATATACAGGCCGAGGTATCAAAGGTCCTAATCGCCGGTTGCTTTAACCTACGTAAATACCGCTCGAATTCAAACGAGTTATTAAGTTCTGATTCTATTAATCAAAATGATCATTTGGCATTGAGCCAATCTTGTCAAACACTTGGACAGGGCTGGCTGCCCAGCCAAGATATTCTAAACTATGCAATTAAGCCTTATGAATCTGATGAAAAGGTTACAAAGAGATCAATATTATCAAAAACGTTCCAAGTCTTTGATCCCTTAGGCCTGTTAAGTCTGTGCACAGTTAAACCTAAAATATTACTGCAAACCTTATGGAAAGAAGGCAAAGATTGGGACGAACCGGTTTCACCAGAAATCCAGCGAATCTGGACGCGATTCATTAAAAACCTACATCATATAAAAATGCTTAGTATACCTAGATTTGTGTTGTGTGATGCACCCTCCACAATAGAATTACACTGCTTTTCTGATGCAGCAGAAACTGCGTATGCAGCCTGCATTTATGTTAAAACAATTTCAGGCTCGGGTGAACAACAAGTACACCTACTGTGTGCGAGAGACAGAATTGCTCCAATCAAGAGAACCAGCATACCACGACTTGAATTGTCAGGTTGCTTGTTAGCTGCGCGAACCTACGCAGCTGTAGTAAAAGCCTGGAGACGTCCTGTCTCTCGTGCAATATTCTGGACTGACTCTAGCTGCTGCCTGGCTTGGCTAAAAACTGACATTAGCAAATTAAAGACCTTTGTGGCCAACAGAGTGGCAGCTATAGCCAGTCTCACCCCAGGAGCTACCTGGAGACATGTACCTACCAAAGAAAATCCAAGTGACCTCGCAACCCGTGGCGTAGACCCACAACATGTCTCTGGAGCCGCTCTTTGGTGGCATGGCCCCGAGTTCCTACTAAAACCTGAAGCTGAGTGGCCAGACTTGAATTCTGTGCCTCCGGAGGTCTTGCCTGAAATCAAGGTAACTTCTATGCTTACAACTTTAGAACCTGAGCCATCGATCATTGATTTTGATAGGTTTTCAAAATATAAAAGATTACAACACGCCATGGCTTATGTGCGCCGTTTCATTAATAACTGTAAACCTAGATTACCTAAACTAACGGGATCGCTGTCGGCGCAGGAACTCGCAGACTCGCTACATACTTTAGTCAAAGTTGCTCAACAACAGTCGTTTAAGTCTGAAATAGAAACGATGCACAAAGGTCACAGGTTGAGCCCTAAATCACATATCACAACTCTGTCTCCGTTCCTTGACTCTCAAGGCATCTTGAGAGTCGGGGGGAGGCTGGAGGCTTCTGATCGTAGCTACGACCAGAAGCATCCCATGTTATTACGTGCTAAACACACTCTAACCAGACTCATTTTTACACATGAACACATACGTCTCTTACATGCAGGGCCACAGTTGTTATTATGTTCAGTTCGAGACATTATATGGCCGGTCGGAGGCAGACATCTCGCAAGAAGCACGGCCCGCAATTGTGTCACTTGTAGGCGTATTTCTGGTCAAACTTTAAAAAATATTATGGGCAACTTACCCGAACAACGCACAAACACTGATTTTCCATTCACGTCAACTGCGCTTGACCTGGCTGGTCCCTATTTCATAACCGATCGCCGCGGACGTGGATGTAAAATTACCAAATGTTATATGTGTCTATTTATATGTCTAAGATATAAATGTGTACATTTAGAAGCTGTGAGCGACCTGTCTAAAGATTCATTTATGCTTGCACTTCGCAGATTTATCGCCCGACGCGGTAAGCCCGCGGAGTTGTTCTGTGATAACGGTAGAAACTTTGTAGCTGCAGCTAAAGAGATTAATGACTTTTATAAACTATATCAAAATGATATATCTGATTTTGCAGCTGGTCAAGGTATTCAATTTAAATTTGCGCCAGCTTACGCTCCTAACTTTAACGGCTATGCTGAGGCCGGTATTAAAAGTGCTAAATTTCATCTAAAAAGAGTATTAGGTACTACTCATCTCACATTTGAAGAGCTGTCCTCCTTGTTCACTCAAGTAGAGGCAATATTGAACAGTAGACCACTCTGTCCACTCTCCTCCTCCCCCAATGACTTAGACCCCCTTACTCCCGGGCACTTTCTGGTTTTTAGGGCGCTCGAGTCGCTGCCGTCGCCGCCACTTGAAGACCGGAACCCACAACGCCTGGACCGCTACCTCAAGCTGGAGCAGCTGCGTCAACACTTCTGGAAGCGGTGGTCGTCGGAGTTCGTGTCTCTACAACAGCAACGCTACAAGTGGCGCGAAAGACAACGCGATCTACGCCTGGGAGAGCTGGTGCTCATCAAAGAGGAAGGCTTACCACCGCTGCTGTGGCGCATGGGCAGGGTAGTCAAGCTATACCCCGGCAAGGATGGCGTGCCGCGTGTCGCGGACCTCAACACTGCCAGGGGGCTCGTCAAGCGAGCACTCAACAGAATATGCCCGTTACCTATGCAAGAAAGGGATTCCTGAAAGATACTCTTTCAGCGCCCCGGAGTATGTTAACGCCTGGTAACACCGGCACCGGCGTTGACCAATCCAGACGACCGTCGGTAGCCAATCAGAGGGCTCCGTGAGCGCGACAACAGCGCCCAGGTTGCGGGCGCTCGACACCACAAAAAGCGCTGCACCGAGCCCACAACTCTCTCTTTCCTTCTAACCACTGAAGCCGCCGCACGTGTCCTAGACATTAACAAGAACCTATAGATTGTACTTTATCCATGATAAAAATGGTAAACTATTGCAAGTAGTTTTACTTCATAGGCTGAAACAATCATCATCATCATCAAATCATTTGTCACCACCCCAACTCCTCCTGCGGTTGTCGTAAGAGTCGACTAAGGGATTGAAGTGTCACCGACCATTTGATTCTACAAGATTTATGATGGGCAGCAGCGTCATAATAGTGGGCACATTACTGCGATCGCCAATCCGCTTGCCCAGCGTGGCGATTATGGGCATTTACCTCCTAATGCGTCTATACGCATAGTTAATAAGAGAGGCCTACGTCCAGCAGTGGACAATAATAGGCTGATGATGATGATGATGATGATCAAATCATTGTCAGCCTCCGTCCTCCTAGTTGGCAGTGATACTGCCTACGAAGCTGGAGGTTCCGGGTTCGAATCCCGGCGAGGGCATTATTTGTGTATTTATTTATCACAAATATGTGTTCCTTGGTCTTGGCTGTCTATGTATTTAAGTATCTATATGTATCTGTCTATTATATATACAATCGCCTGGTACCCACATCACAGGCCTTAATAATTGAGCTTACCGTGGGACTAGGTCGATTTGTGTTAAGATGTTCCAAAATATTTATTCATTTATATCAGCAGAAAGCAGTCAATTGCTGAAAATAGGCCTTCCCCAAAGATTGCCACAATAACCGGTCCAGCGCCACCCGCATCCAGCGGACTCCTGCGACCGATATAGCTCTCCGAATAGCTAAGCTGAAGTGGCAGTGGGCGGGGCACATAGCGCTCAGAACCGATGACCGTTGGGGCCGAAAGGTTCTCGAGTGGCGGCCACGTACCGGAAGGCGCAGCGTGGGTAGCCCCCCCCCCCCCCGACAAGATAGACTGATAACCTTAGAAGGATCCGCGTTTTTGTTTTTTTTTGTAGCAGTAGGTAATAGTTTTTCATATGGAAGAAAAACCGTAAAAAAAGCTATCATTTTATCAAACTGCATGTTAACGTTAGGTAGCTTGAATAGGTCGCATACTTGTCGTCGCTACCAGTATAATAATATTTAATTTATAACAATAAAATGAAAAAAGAGACCGGTAGCCAACCCGGCCAGTATTTCAATTACTTGTATTTGAAATACAAATACGTATTTTGTATTTGAAGTACTTAAGGTATTAAAATACATTTGCAGGAAATACATTACTTAAATGTTTTTATTTGTATTAGTCCCTTTAGGACACTGTGATCGTAACAATAGTAACGCTGGGTGAATGTCATAGTCAAACGTCAATGTCAGCTGGCCTACCGCGAATCAAAGAGAATAAAATCACTACGTTTTAAGAGACGGCACTCCCGAACAAGCCCAAAACCGAGTTATGAAGGTACTTTGTACCAACGTACAAAATATATGTCAATACTACCAACTTAAAAAAGCAACACTAGAGCTCGACACTCACTACACTTCCTGTTTGTCGATATGGATAAAAGTGCAATATTTTTTTCTGCACCTACCGTAATAGTGAATTTATATTACAAAAGAATAATGAAAGGGTAAAATAAAATAATGCTATAACACAAATATATATTTTATTGCACAGGTATTTTTATTTCATTTTCTTAGTAGGGTATGGGCCCAATCGTAAATATTGTACTATGGAGGGGCGAGGAATTAAGTTTCCGAGCTAAAACTCCGGCACACAGCAGTTCAAAAACATGGTCCAAAGCCAAGGAATCGTTGAACGAATAAAATTTCTCCAAAGAACTCCATCTGAAATAAAGCGATTATCGATAAATTATGTTGCACTCTATTTGTGCATTAGCTTGCCTTATTTAGATAGATTTTATTTGCCATTGAAGTAATTTCTTATTTAATTAGTAACTGTTATCGTTTGCAGTAATGAAATGAAAAAATAATTAGCTACTAAGATAAAATAATTTGATACTGACATGTCTGGATCAAGAGGAAATCTTGACAAAAATACGCCAGAAGTTCGTTTTAATTCACGCCGAACACAACACACTTCACATTTCCTTATTGTTGTGCCCCCCATTTAGACGAAACATTTAAATATTTTGTATAAAACACAATAAAACATGAACCCGGGATCAGCTTTCATAATAAACAATTAGACGGTACGTTTCTGACACTGACGTTTTGCCTATTTAGGTGGTAAATAAAAGTATAATACGTCTAAGTTTGAAGGCCAGTATGATTATGTGCTAATAAAATGCAACAGTAGGCATTTTAATTATATAAGATTATATTTATGTTTCAATGTTGGTACCAAATGGTTTCATAATTTACCATAGTATGAAGTGTCGAGGGGCTGCCGCGAATATGGAAGTTCGCAAATTTCGGGGATTTGTGTCTATCACACCACGAAGGCGTCATTAGAATGACAGAGACAAATCTCCGAAATATGCGAACTTCAGAGTTCGCGGTAGGGTGTCTAAGGTGTCAAATCACTTGGTTCGTTTCGCGGTATTTATCTGGAGAGTTCATACGTATAATAAAATATTCCAATATTCCAATACGCGATGGAGGAAATTTCACGTCCGTCTAAGTTTGTGGCATCTTGTTCCAGCGGGGAAAGTGTTGTCGTTGTGAATGATAGCGATACCTAAACTAGTACATTTCAGGGTGAAAGTTGAAGCCCGGGTGAAAGTTGAAGCCCGGGTGAAACGAGGACGACAATCACCCGAGTTAAAAATATGTTTTTACAAGTGTATCGAACGACTTTTTTCATAACAAGTGCATTAAAAAGAGAAATTTACGCAAAGTTTACTTTTCCGCACTGGTTAGGAAAAAACTATTGTCCGGTGAGTTTCTAAGATTTTTTTTTTTACTTACATAATTAAACTAACACGATTTTCACACATTATTATGTATCAACGTTTCAGACGTAGTGTTACGGACATGGTACCCTCTCGACCATGTTAACCCCAAAACACACTGAAAAAAAGTCGGCACGGGTTTCAGTTACAAGAATAAACTGAAATTTATTTTCAGAGTGCTTTGAGGTAAAAGAAACCGATTTAGAGGGGATGAAGTTTATCCGTTTTCATAGTTTTATTTCATGTGTAATTGTGTAACCCTCGCGGTAACCGAAGAAAATATTATGTGAGCGTGAGTAATTAAGTTTCAAAGAATGAGAAATAGTTTGTATTTTGTATTTTGTATTTTAAATACATTATTTAGTCCCTGTATTTTGTGTTTGAAATACACGTCACCAAAGTATTTTGTATTTGAAATACACGTCAACAAAGTATTTAGTATTTGAAATACGAAAAGCCAGTATTTTGCCCAACCCTGACTGGTAGCCGCGTTAAGACATTGGATTATAAAATCAGCCCTAAGACATTGTGATTGTATGTGACGACAAACTTTATTTGTGATTTAAAGTCTGTGTACCTAAACATAGACGTAACAATGTACAGTAGTTTCCAATTAACATAGCGAACAGAGTTGCCGTTGTCGACGTGGAAGTGACGTTGATATCACAGGATGTACAACATTCATTGAATAATTTTTTTGGTTTATCTGATATTTTTTTATTATTTTTTGGATACATGATATTTTAATCTAATATACGACAGTTGAATTAATATTTGCAAGTATTAGACTATAGACAAATTGACTAAACACTTTACAAGGGTAAAATTATATAGTACCTACACAAGAAAGTATTAAAAAAATCCGGTTTTTGTACTAAAATAATTATGAAATCTGCTTTTCTTTCTGGATAACGTGAAACCATTTTAAAATTTTCATTATACAGTCATAGGCAAAATAATGTATATATCAAAAATCTCACAAATAATAATGTCCCAGGGCACTTTAATCTGTATATTAAGAACGTCGTAACATACTTATAAGATGATTTTTTCGATACATTTTTTTGCACTTGATCATACATCTACCAATAACACAACATAATTACAGCAACTAACCCCCTTATTCATAAACGTTTGTTAACTTAACAAGCCGCTAATAATTGTTTGTCTCTTTTGCTCTTATGGTCACATTGTTAAGACCGAAAGGAACAAACAATTATTAGCGGCTTGTTAAGTTAACAAACGTTTATGAATAAGGGGGTAAGACTTTATCGAAATAAAAAAACAGAACTACATATTCAACAATACGTCCTATTAATTTTAGCCAGCAACCCAAAATCCTAATAACGCAAATAAAAGCACAACCTTCGTTATTGCGCCAACTATTGAACATACTGATAACCTATCGAAAAAAATGGCGAAACCGTCGAAATCGGCCAATATTGAGGTTCCGTACAATCGTAAGGCGGCGCGCATGACGGTCGTAAAAAATGTGAATGGCATATTGAAATATTTCGCGCGACCCTTGGCTCCCAATTTTCTTTCTGCTCCGTCTAACACTGATATTTTAACTCGACCAAGCGGCTGAAAACCCGTTTCTGTATTTATGACTTTATTTTAATAACATAATAATATAATCATGTTAATTGACTAAGATGAAATAGTATATCATTCTTAAATTGGACATACGCACTAAATTGGTATTATACACCGTGACCGTAAATGAGCCAACAGATTTTGTGTTCTTGAGTTTTTTTATACAGTTGTATACTTATCCTGTATCAAGGCATTAATAACCAAAAAGTAAAAAAAAAATTGTTCTCGCACACATTAAAATAAAAAATGCGTTACAGGACGAGTTATGACGAGAAATGTTTTTAGAGAAAGATTCTACTGTTTCTGAAAATAAGCCAAATCCAGATAATTACTTATGACATTATTAATTCTAAATCCTGTCAGAAATACAAAACTTGAATCTTACGGGGTATTTAAGTAACAAAGTACTTATTGAAATGTTTCCTCATTGATGACTCGACTAAACACGTAATTAGTATGACTTAAAACGCAGTTTTTTGAATCCGTGTAAAGGTGTGCCACGTCCCGATATTTATTCTGTGAAGATAGGAGCTTAGTTTTTTTTTTTATTTAATAGGCACATAGTGTAGTGCAATTTTTTTTCTTTCTGCGTTTCACGGAAACGTCTGAATTAACCTTTCGGACTCCATTAGCTTCAGTGCAATGGATAGTGAAGTGTATTGTAATAGTAATAAGTATGAATTCAGATATTTTCGTCAACAGATTTTACACTACATTTTGTTCCTACTTACCTACTTAGGTCTTATTCACATAAGTGTTATAAAAAATCCTCTTAAATCTCACAAAATCCTTGTGCTAAAAATAAAAACAAAACCCCCACAAACGTAAACCAAAATGCAAAGTAAGGTTGTTTAAAAAAGAAAATGGGGTAATTTCGGCAACGCAATCTCATAAAATTATTTAAACGCTTAGTAATAAAAACAGGCATACGGCTGCTATAAAAGATCTTAATTGCGTGTGGAAATACTGTGGGAGAGCGAGATTCTTTCAACGTCTAACTATACAATGAAGTAGGCTGTAAAACATTTCGGAAGGGAATGAGGGGTTTATTTTAATGCCCTGGAGGCAGGGGAGAGTAATTATTACCGTTATTTTATCACACGTTTATTAAATAGCCAAATTATGATGATCCTGATATATATAAGTATAACACATTATAGTTCGTTCCAAGTTACTTCCGTTTAAAAAATAACCTACTTGAATGATGGATTAAACATAATCGATTCATGATAAAGAAAATATTTCAAAAAATTCTCAGTTTTAGGGTTCCGTACTAAACTAGGAATCGGTATCCTCATAGGGTGGTCATGAGGATACCGACACATTTTACCAATGCGTTTTTGATGACAAAAGAAGAATAATATGAAATTACATAATAATGACATTTTCGGACTATACAATTTTTTTTTTCATTTTTTGAATTTGTTTAAGCAGGACCAGTAAAAAATTGCACGGTAAGAAGTTTTTTGTAAAGTATTTTTTTACGTTAAAGATTTTTCACAAACTTTTTTCTCATCTGTTCTAACGCTAATTAATAAGTAAATAAGTCAAGATGGAAACTCATAGTGTTAACATTTTAATATTCCATGTATTTTTCAGTGAGTCAATAACTAAAATATGCTGATTACCTATGTAATTTTTTGGATTTAAAAAATTCAAATAAAAATAAACACTAAGAACTATGTTTTCATATTCGATCAATTTCTATCCTAAGTAAGCCTAATCCTCGACTGCCTTACAACTATGATAAATTTAACTCAATGTCATGATGTTACTTATTTTGTCAAAATAAATAATAACTTATCGATAAAATAATATCGAATGGAAATCCCTAGCAAAATTTTGTTCATACCACCTTGTATATCTGGTCAGACAGTGCTATTCGAGAAGCTAAACTGATCTTTTAACAGAAGTTTATGCGCTACAAGGTGTGTGTCATTGAAATAAAGTTCAAATTATTTTATTAATAAGTGTCTTAATAAATTGGTTTACTTTAAATTACAAAGCTTTCCAAATCTACATCTACAATTTCAAACGATACAGCGCACTTGAGATATGGGAAGGAATTTAGCTTTTACAATTACTGTGTGACACAAAAGTGGAATTTAACCAATTTAAAAAATATTTTTATTGTGTTTCTTATACTGTCAACATGGAGCCTTTGACATGTTACAATTCTCTTATGCACCCGAAGCCATGAAAATATAATAATACTAGATAAAATCTGGGCTTCGCTCGGATAAAATGTGACTCATATTCACATCATACACACGAAGCGAAGGTACAAAACGTAGGTAAATTGTGAATTGCTGGTCATCTCATACTATACAAGAAGTCGTTTTCCGACTGTTTAGATGATCTGATTAATTGGCCATCCAAATCAAAGTGTTTATTATTAACGCCCTTTAATAGTTGGTCACGATATCCCAAAAGTAATTTATGTTCGAGTTGGCCAGTTGTTGAGGTAGTGAGCTATTGTCAATTTACCCTATTTCTATAGTTATCGGTTCTCATGAGATTGCATTTGCTTGCAATTTCTTTCTGCAAACTGCTAAATCATCTGCATGAATAACTAGTCACTGAAAGTAATTAGTACTTATTTTTAACCGACTTCAAAAAAGGAGGAGGTTCTCAATTCAACTGATTTTTTTTTTTTTTTTGTTGTATGTATGTTACCCGATATCTCCGAGAATAGTGAACCGATTTTAAAATTTCTTTTTGTGATCGAACGTGTATTACTCCGAGATGGTCCCGTTGGCACCAAGTTGCAGTCTGATGATGGGATCTTGGAGAAATCGAGGGATCTCTTCAATTGTTATAGGTACATGTATGGCGCTTTTGGTAATTTTCATTCATTTACAAGAATTTGCATTCAGAAAGTAGGATTTGAGGAAACCAATGATGGAAACAAATCGGGAATCTTGGCGAAACCGGTTGAAGTCGGTTTTTATTTTTAATTCGGTGATTATATTTGAACACAATTCACTTAAACACACACCTTACGAACATTTCCACTAAAATAATGTTGTTGTTACTAACCATCCTTACGAAGAGCCCACAAAACAAATATTCAGAATTTCACGCAATTGTGACAATGACTGCCCTAGTTCATTTCCCTTTCTTAAATACTTAGTGGATGGATAAAGAAGTTATAGAGACAAAACTGCTTGAAATCTATGTTAGCCTTATAGACACTAAAGAAAGGATTGAAATTAGTTACGATGCTGAATTGTAATTCAAAAATATGTATGAATAATGCCTCATTAAAAAGTATTTTTTTTCTTTGTAATAAGTAATGTCCTCACTTTTCCTTTTTGCCATACAAAGGCCTCGTTTCAATAGTAATCAAATTTCCGCCAAAAAAAAACAAAAACAGAAATAAGTCGTATTCTTCCTCCCCATCTTTTATTAAAGGAGGATGATTTGAATACTTTGTCAAAATTAAATGAGACTTCGGGAATTGAGATATTTGAGATCAAAAGCTTTACAGATGAGTTCGTTTAAGGAATAGGTACAAATTCATTTGTCAGACAAAAGTTGAAAAAAAAAAATTATATAAAATATTTTTGTGCCTACACTGTTTTTTGTGTTAGCTTATTACAACAAAAAATCACCAAATTCTATGGTAATTATGAGACATTTTTGACCAAATGGTAAAAAAAACTTGTGTGCTGTGATATTCGAGATGAAAATTAAAGTGAATCAGTAAAAATATATTATTATATATCAATATTACCCTGCACAGTTCATTATAATATTTTTACAATAAGTTACTTCGTAAGAATAGATAATGTTACAATGCGAAAGAAGTTCTTCTTCTAAAGTTCCCATTCTAAAGAATGCATATAATATAATTTTATATTTTTTTCTCATCACCCCTTTTTGCCTTACGGTCATTTAATTTTGTGATTTTTAAACACATTTCAGTAATTCTGGTATTAAACTCATAAGTATATAAATGTGTCAATGCACATGGAAAGGTACCTTGCTACGACCCTTACAATAGAAATTATTTTGTTACGTAATGAAGTTCATTTTAAACACCGCGACAAGGTACCTTTCCGTGTGCACTAAGACAAATTCTATTAAATTTGGATGTCCATAGAAAATTAGGTTGTACAGAAACTTATTTTAACTTAACCATGTAATCTAACCAAACACCCAATATTGCAAACTTAAATATTATATATTTATTATTAACTTAAATATGTAACCAAACACTCAATATTTATAAGACGTCGACTGTACCAACTGCTACTCACCTACCAATCAATCCTTTCTTTATTGAACATGCAATAATACTAGTAGGAATGCGGACTATTTTATTAAAAAAATCAATCCCCGAAATATTGTATCAAAAGCGGCAGTAGCAAAATACATTATAAAAGCAATAAAACAGACAGAGTATATAACACACGAGTATTCCTCCGTGGCTAAAAGCAAAACGCAATCGCCACAAATCACCATTTAAAAGCTTTGAAAAACTAAGCAGAGTCCCAAATGCACACTAATCGTTACCTAGCCACGCTAGGCGGCATTGATACGGAGGTATATTCCAATATTAAAATCTCGTTTTATTTCGTCCGTTTTTCAATAGAGACAAAAGAATGTTGGAGTGTGTCAAACATCGTCAGTAGCAACGTGGGGATATGTTTCAAGTTATTAATACACACACTTTCATAAAATAATATCCCGTTTCTTATGCTCATAATTATTTTCAAATACAATTTTAAATGTTTAAACAAGCATAAAATTGCATCAATAAATAAAATTAGAATTATATCTAAACAATACTGATTCCAATCAGTTAGAATATGTCTTACAAAGCAAAGCATGTGCATTAGTACCTACCGTATGGTTAGACGTAGATCGGCGCGGCCGTTCGAGGGATTTACAAAATTTATTCGCCCGCGTTGACTACCATCCCCTGATCCTGCATTGTAACGGCTTGTAATGGAAGTGACTTTGTTCTTTTTTAAAATAAACAAGTATTCAATTTGAGATTTAAAAAGTATATGTAATAAGAAATATATGAATACGACCATAATCAACAAGAGCCTAGCGTAAAAAAGCAAATAGAAAAACTTGCGCTGTTAGAGAAAGAGATTTAAAGACGTTTAGTTTTGAAAATTTCAATGTTTTCTTTGAGTATAAATCCGATGTTAGAATCCATAAAGTGACAATCCTAGATTTTAATAAACAAATAGCAAAAATATTGAAAACAAGTTAACATTTTATGAATAAAAGATTAAAAACACAGTAGATACTCGAATTCCCGTGAAATCAAAAACGTATATTGTATTTATTACACTTCCATGAACTCTTTTTCGCGGGGCCAGTCCCAAAGTGCCCATTTTCTGTCGTGTATACACCCGTTTTGATTACATTGACGTCATGGTCTCGCTACAAAAAGATAAGTATTGGCTCCTAATGTGGGGTTCGGCGCAGGAGAGGACGTAAGTTATTCACGAGTAATAAAATGTACACTTTCGATTTTAAGGTACCTAAGGATAGACGTTAAGAGGTGATTACGTTTGTAGAATGGTTTGAATATAAAAGGATTATTTCGGCCATATTACTACCGAGACCTTTTTAAGAGTGGTCACGGTCAGTGAAGAGCTGCTTCTTTTCAAACCCAATGGTTAGTAATAAGTTCCATAGTAGTTACCATATTTGCAAATATAAATTCAACCCGAAAATTTATCAAATACGTATTACTTAGTTAGACTAGCTTTACTCAGTAGACCACTATTATTTCGTAGTTTTAAACTATTTCTTAAAAATCTTTTATAAAATACCTATTACAGTTAAATCTGAATTTAGTAAATAGAGTCAAAGACAAAATAAAGTGAACACAAAAATGTTCAAAAATATGTCCCAGTGCTCTCTAATTCTGTGTAATAAGAAAGTCGTAACATATTTATGAGCGGATTCTTTAGGTACTTATTTTTGCACTTGATACATTAATTATCAACAATATTCAAGATAATATACGTCTTCTGAGCATTTTTGGTGACATTATATTTATTGAACTGATTAACTCAAATTGCTAGTTTTAAGGTTCTAGTTTGGAATCAAGCGCATGCGATACACGAAAATTGTGAATATATTGGAATGACAAATTAAAACGGAAAGTCACTTGACCATACCATATAGTCACGTGATTTTTTGTTTGTTTTGTTACTTTTCACTAATTGCATGCGATTTCCGAATGGCATCAGTCTTGGCTAGGCTTTTAGTTCTAAGAGAGTTAAAATTATATTAGATTTTTTTCTACGTAGCCTCTATTGTGCCCCACTGCTGGGCAAAGGCCACCCCCTTAGATTTCCAAACTTCCCGATTTAGGGCCATTTCTGGCTAGTTGTTGGAAAACGCATCCAGGTCATTCCGCCATCTTTTCTAGAATCTAATCAATTATGTTAGAATAAAAACATCTGTCTTCCGATAATAAAAGCTTGCAGGTCAGCTCAATCGCAAATTGTTGAGGTGACTCCGTGGATCCGTTTGACTCCAAAAGTTGTTTCCAACCTTTTGACAGATTTCATATTCAGCGTGTTCTCGCCGGTCGGAATGAAACCCCAAAGGGACCCGTATAATTCTCAGCCTTAACTTAACCTTAATTTGCCGACCAGAACAGTCATCAACTCATCACAGATATTTAATGGCCCGTGAATTTAAAAAAAAACTTACATAAGACGCGAGTAGTGATGTAAACTACACTGAGCAAAATTTGTGTAGACTTCTCAACACAATATATCAGCCGCTTATACTAGAGTTGATCTTGCTCGTCTTTCTAATGACTTGTTGGCAGCAAGTCACTGCTTGTCTCTACAAAAATAATGCACCCAATCATTGTTATGGCAGATATCTGAACCTTTATCATATAACTCAGTCTTTGACTCTGCTTAATTTGTTCTCATTTAATTTACACTCGGCGTCAAAAAAATCGCACCTTTTTAAATTTTCCTTTCGAGGGATCATAAACCCTATATTGTGTATGACAAGGTATGACTGTGGGGTCTCATTTTAAAGGTAATAAAACCCTCCATCAGAAAATTAAAATTTACGATCAAATTCAGTACGAAAAAAAAGAAAATTTGCCAGGAAAAAGGAAAATCGTTTATTTACACAAAAATTACAAAATTTTAAAGCATAACAATAACAAGAAATAAAGCTTAAAACTAAACTTAAAACCTAGTGTTGCCTCCTCTGGCCCTCCGAAGATCTGCCAAGCGGTCACTCATGGACCTGATGAGTGTGACGATGCTCTCGATGTTGTTCCACTCCTCGATGACGGCATCATGAAGCTCATCGAGAGTGACAGGAGCAGGATCACGCGACCGTACCCGCCTTTTCAGCTGATCCCAAAGGTGTTCGATGGGATTCAAGTCAGGACTCCTTGCTGGCCACTCCATAACGGTGATACCAGCAGCATGCAGGTAGTCCTTGACAATTTGCGCTGTATGGCTGCGGGCGTTGTCGTGCATGAACTGGAAGCCACGTCCAACAACATCAGCATAAGGGACCACATGTTGATCCAGGATCTCCGCTACGTAACGCTGAGCATTCAGGGATCCCTGGCCACGGCCACCACCAGTCCGGGAAACGCAGACAAGTTCGGTCTTCCCGTCGACAGAAATGCCGCCCCAGAACATGCAGGATCCACCTCCGTAGCCGACGGTTTCTACGGTGCAGGCTTCTGTGTACCGCTCCCCAGGTCTTCTGTATGCCCTCCTGCGCCTATCGTTGGTGTAAAGGCACACCCTCGTCTCGTCAGAAAAGAGGACCTTGCTCCATTGGGCGAACGTCCAATTCTCGTGTGAAGCGCGAAATCCTCTTCTGGCAGTCCGGTGCTGTGCAGTCAGTTGGGGGCCCGTAGCGGCTCGGTGGGGCATCAAATTCCTCTCTCGTAGTCGTCTTCTAATCGTCGAGACGCTCACCGACGTTCTGCGAGCTGCTCAAAGCTGTTGCTGGAGCTCAACAGCGTTGGAAAAACGATTTCTCAAAGAGGTCGTCACGATGTACCGGTCGTCTTGACGGGAAGTACAGCGTCGTCTCCTGGAACCACGCCTCCTGATGTAGCCGCCAGTCTCCTCGAAACGCTGTAACACTCGTCGCACTCGAAAACGACTGATGTTCAGATGCCGAGCAACTTCTGCCTGTCGTAGTCCAGATTGGAGAAGTGCAATCACTTGAGCTGCTTCTTCCGGTGTGGTGTCCATTTTCCGAAGGTTTTTTCTTGCTGTAGCTGTTTAGGTGTGTCCTCAGTGACGCCTGGATACTGAATGACCCATAACTGACCATTACCCCCTCTTTTATACCCATCCTTGGGGCCGCAATTAGTGACCTGTTAAAAGCGTGCTACGGAACTTTTGATTTCAAACGCAAATTTTCCGGAGTTCATTATTTTTACGATAACAAACAATACTCCATTTTAAAGGTCATTAATCGCGCTTTCAAATGATAATAATATTGTTAGGGTGCAACAAATAATATATGAGCTATATTCGTTCAAAACAAAATTTCCGAGATGTGCGATTTTTTTGACGCCGAGTGTATTACTAGCTTCATTGCTAGCTAAGATCAGAGGTATCGGACTCTAAATTTACCAATGAATAATTTGTACCAGCAGTTGCTGGTACAAATTATTCATTGGTAAATTTAGAGTACAATTTAGGTACATTAATTAGCTTAGCTCTGCAAAGAGCATGTACACCTTTAATCCGTATCTAAAATCGGCACACATATAATATAAGCCTATAAATTCCACGGAAATTACATTACAAATATAACTAGCAGAATCTGTCGACATATTTCTGCTTTCTGAATTTTGGAGTGGGTTAGGGTTAATAAGTTATAATGCTCAACTAGAATTTTCTCTTTCCAAGAACAATGTTCCCCCTTATTATGTTATTACTATCAGATAGAGTATTTATGTATATAGAGTTACTTTGTAGCAAAGGATAGGTATAACACAAGAATAATTAAGAAGTTTAATCCATGCCATATTCTGCTAAAATTAACAAATTCAAAGTCGGCGTAGGTAATCCCACAATTTGGCGTAAACAAGACACGGTGGCACATTCGCCTGAATTTGCATAAGAGACGCGCCCCATTAAATAGTCAGAGGTTTGACGCTCCACGATTTTGCGTGACACGCTACTTCACCAAGGTAATTAAAATGACGAATTTTCTGCCAATTAGTAACAAGCTGATTTCTTCGAGAGGAATCTAGACACGCAGCCGCGTGTCCAGCCAAGTTCAAGTACTTAACAGAACTGGCGAGCAGCACCTTGTTTAATAATTAGTTAATTACACCAACCATTTGGAGCCACTCGGCGGCCCTATGCAGAAATCAAGTATCTGTGTTTTGTCAAATTTTACAGGAGAGCGAAAAAACGTTTTTTTTTAGATTTTTCTTGATTACATGTTTACTAGTTAAATTATAGCATTTATTATAGCCGTTTTTTATTATGCAAGATATCATTTATAGTATACTTTATTTATTTTTTCAAAATTATGAGCACAATCATTTTAAAACGCAAAAACAGGTTTCTGCCTAGAATGCGATAATATAATTTTAAAGCTTTTCTACAAAGAAACAAGTATCTGTTTATATTTTAGTGCTTTGGTAGGCTTCTTGTTGATAAGTTTATACACAAGCATGTTTTATACTACGTTTTAGATGCCTATAATTTAGTGTATATCATGCTTGTGTTAAAATATAATATCGGTATTAATGCAGTAGGTATTGGAGTATTTAATGGAAAACAAGGTCCTGTTCTGTTTGAATGCAAGTTGTTTTAAAATTCATGGGTGTATGAGTTTTTTTTCTGGAACAATGTATTTCTGACAAAATACTTGAAAATTTAAATCAATTATACTCCGCTGCCAGTCTGAGACGTTTAACGTGTAGTAACGCGATATGACAACAGCGTAAGTCACATATTTTCAAAGTAAAAAAAAAAAAACAAAATTTCTCTCGTATAGCAACACTTTGTGATGGCGTCATTACGTTTTATGTGACAGCGTAGTCATTGAGCTCTCTCGTTTATTTATATCCTAAACAATGTTATTTTTGTGTCTTTACTGTTCTGATATGTTTAATATCACCGTGAGTGAAATAGCAGTGGGTGTGGTGAATGTTTTATATAGGAAATCATCTTATATCGTGAAATATGAAGTACCGCCAAAGAGGTGAACCAAGGTTTGTTGTTAAATCTTCGGTGAAATGCATTGAGGTATGTACAATGAATATTATTGAGATAACAAAGTTATCTACTGAAATCTTGTATTCGGGATAATACGGTGTATATTCTACCGGTTAAAATTTCGGTCATTTTCCAAACTAACCTAAAAATTATGTAAACAAACAAATAGACCATCCAAGTAACCTTGAATATGAATGCATTTCCGGCTTCCGGACACAGATATCTAAAAATATTTTGACATTCATTCAATTTTATTTTTTTAAATGAACCGTTATTTTCTACACTCAAAACGACGGCCCCTACGTAAGTTGTCGTAACTTGAAATTTGGGATTTTGTTTTTATTTCATAAAACATCATATCTTTTAGCAATGTTTCCGTTCCACGAAGAAAAAATTAAAAAAACCTATTACAAATAGGTTTTTGACACACGAAAACTATCGTATCTTAAAAAAGCACCGTCGTATACTGTAGTAAGTGTACTTACGACAGTTAATACGGGGCGGCCACGCGCGCTCGCGCAGCGTAAGTGCCAGTTACGATCTTATACGCGGTGGAGCAGAGGTTTTTTGTGAGTGACCATTTTTTACCAAAAATTAACAACTAGATGAGACAAAAATGGATAAACGATACATTTTATTTGATAAAAGTGAGACACTGCATCGGGAACAAACTCAAATTACCTGCAAGACCAAAATTAATTTTTGAAACGGCCGTTGGAGTTAAAAGAAAAAATGGTCCAAGATGAAATAAAAGACGGTTCATAAATAAAAATGATTTAAAACCACTAAGCAAAGTTGGCAATCTGTTGGATTTCACTCAAAAATCAAGTGCGAATTAATTAGTATAGATTTTGAATTTTTTTAATAATATCGGTGAATACTGTAGTATGTTATCACTTACCACAACTTACTTCGGAGTTGAGGATCGGTGTTTTGTCTTAAGTTTAACATACTACTATTTACGTTGGATTTGATTTATTTTTTTGTGTTGTATGTGTACTTAAGACATTTTTCGTCGGAAATTGTTTTTAAATTTCTATTGTAAGTGATATTTAAGACAGTATGCGCCGGATCAAATACAGAGTTACTACACTTTACAATTAAAATGTTGACGTATTTCAATAATTTCTGCTCATTATACAGATTCGCCGCTTCCTTTTGAACCAAACGATAAAGATACGCAGAATTCACTGTTTTTAAAACGGCATTTTTTGTGATAGTGTCGAAGACAAAACAATCATATCACTTCAATCATGAAAGCCTGATAATTATGACTGTTCTTTATGATTATAATTACGTTGAAAAACACGTAATATTGATCTTATATTTATGATGTAGTTGAACCTCAAGGCATTTTTGTTAACTGATTTTTTTTTGTCTTTGCACTGTGAAAGAAGTCATTAATCTGCCATGTCTATGATTATAATTTCAAAATTACGTTTCTAATGCTGAATGACAGACTGTTTTTATGTACTAAGTGTACAAAATTATAATTAAACGGTTAAACTCGGTAAATGGTGGTCTTGCGCCGGCACTGATGTCATGTCCGACTGCAGGTTTGTGTCACCAAACACTACGTAACCAATCATTATTAGCTCGAAGATTACCGGCTTCCATGCCGTTGGCTCTGTCCAGCTCCCATCTCGATAGAAATAAATCTTAATCGCTCTGTATATCTTCCGTGGCAGGTAGCATCTGTACCGTACCAGCATCCTCGCTTTATCAAAGAGTTTAAGAAATGTAACGCCTGTATCGTATGCGTCCACCACAGCCGAGTTGTCTATCTCCCTGTCCTTGACACTCCATATTTGCTCCGAGTCTAGACTCATTGTGTCGTTCCTTACCGAAGTCGTACGGTATCTCATAAACACCCGAGCTGCCAGTGAATTCCCGTCCTTTGGAGAGCATAAGAAATACTCATATTGGTATGAGAACGCAAAATGGTCTTAATGCTAAACCTCCGGCGTAATAGGCGTCCAATTTCGTTTGTCACTCTTTTAATATGAGGCAAGAATACTGGTGCCCTCTCTACTGTGTGGTGATTTCGAAACGTCCCTGAGCTCCTTGTACGCTGACTTTGTCACCAACCATATCTATTATCTATTCCTCTCCAAGCTCTCCACTGTCTCGTCTCATCTGACATGTTGCAACATTTGTAATAATTTAGATAACAGGAGGTAATAGAAGATACCTAAGCTATGTCCAGCAGTGAACTGAAATAGGCGAATGATGTGATGTGAATAAACGATATAATATAAACTCATTTCGCATGTATTGTGAATCAAAGGACCGCGAGAAAAGGTTAGGTTTTCTATAGACTTTTTGTGACATACGATCATTCTGACCAAGCATTACTAACCCATAAAGAAAATGTGCCATCCACCTCTCTCTTAAATGTGGAATTTATTCTGGGATGCATCTCATTAAGATCGATCAGTAACACATCAACAACTCTATCAGGAATTATAGCAAAAACGTCATCCACATTTCGTAACCAGCATCTTGGTCTATTCGGACAACTCTCGAATGCCCTCTGCTCAAATTCATCCATGAAAGTGTTGACCAGTACAAGAACTACAACATTATAAGAGAACTCTTTGCTTCAATCTACGAATAATACTCCCCTCGCCAATCGAAATAGCAACTATTCAGGAAATGTTCGACGAATTTCATGTACACAGTAGGTAAGTCGTTACGAGCTACAATATTTTTAGTTAGTTTCATGGGTGAATCAACTTTTTCTGTCTATTATTGCCATGGTTACGGTCGCCTGAGTCACGCTGGTTTTATGCAAAATCATGACACTTAAATTATGCAAACATGCATGTAGTACATGTTTGTAGGTGGCCCATTAAGGAACGGACTTACCAACACCAGAAATCAGGAATTACAGCAAAACGTCATCCACATTTCGTAACCAGCATCTCGGCCTATTCGGACAACTCTTGAATGCCCTCAACATTATAAGAGAACTCTTTGCTTCAATCTGCGAATAATACTCCCCTCGCCAAAACAAATAGCAACTATTCAGGAAATTCAAATTCAAATCCAAAAATATTTTATTTCGACATTTTCGACCAACAAGGATGATCCTTGAACTAAAGAAATGTTCGATGAATATCATGTACAGAGTAGGTAGGTCGTTACGAGCTACATTATCTTTAGTTAGTTTTAAGGGTGAATCACTTTTTTTCTTTCTGTTATTGCCATGGTTACGGTTGCCTGAGTCACACTGGTTTTATGCAAAATTATGACACTTAAATTATGCAAACATGCATGTAGTACATGTTTGACTGTTTGTAGGTGGCCCATTAAGGAATGGACTTACCAACACCAGAATAATGCATGTTTCCAAAGTTCAAATAGCATAATCTTGCATAAAACCAGCGTGGTTCAGGCGACCGTAACCATGGCAATAACATACAGAAAAAGGTTGATACACCCTTATAGTTTCCAGTACTTGCAAACAGTGAAGATACATCAAACTCAACTACATAATCTCGTCTTCATTCATTTTCTGGAAAATGTCGTGTTTCCAGAAAATGTACACTAAAATACTGTACCTGTTCTATTTTTCAAAATAAAACACCCAAAAAACTATTCATCTGCTTAAATTACTCAAAATATTCCATCAGGGTTCCATAAAATTCCGATTAAATTGTTTTTTTAAATGGCATAATATAGTAACTAACAAAAAGTTTTATAACGTTTCCGCAAAATAATGTAGTAAATAACAGATACGACAAAACTTACACGCATAATTCCGACGTATCTCGTAGTATGTATAACTTACGATAAAATACCATTTATGACCACCAACGTAAAGTGAAGTTAGTAATACATACCACAATTTTTAGATTCTTTTCTCCGACATATACTGTGGTAAGTGCAATTCCGGCAAAAATATGAAATATATCAAAAAAGTAATTATATCATTATAAAGAAAGTATCTTTATTAATGTTTATGCCAATTTTCAAAGCAATCCGTTGAACTATGTGACCACCATACACATTTAAAACTTTAAAGTGCTCTCCTGTAAACTTGCCATTTTCGACTTACGACAACTTACGTAGGGGCCGTCGATTAAAGATAAGCGTCTTCTTCCTCTTTCTTTTCGGCGGTTGGCAAGTTAAGGACATTATCAGTTAGTGTAACAGTTTTTTTTCCTGATTTACGTTGAAATGAGGAAAAGGAAAAGAAAAGGACATGATGAAGAATACATCAAAATAAGAAGACTGGAGAAGAAATTACAAAAATTACCTACACAAGACTCTGGACGAGGACTGGGCTCCAGGTGTGTAAAAACAATAAATAGTTGATTTTTGTGACTTTAAACGCCTGGGTTATATACATGTATATATGACATGTTGCCTATACGGAACAACAAAAAGTGGATCACATACTTTTCAGGTCATTAACCTGTATGGTACTTAAGGGCCAGGGCGCTTTCACTTTGAGGTCTGACAGAGCCCAACTATATAAGGCAAGATATATCATCTTTATTTGTACCTTCAGGGCCAGCGCTTTCACTTTGAGGTCTGACAGTGCCCAACTATATAAGGCAAGATATATCATCTTTATTTGCACCTTCAGGGCCAGCGCTTTCACTTTGAGGTCTGACAGTGCCCAACTATATAAGGCAAGATATATCATCTTTATTTGTACCTTCAGGGCCAGCGCTTTCACTTTGAGGTTTGACAGTGCCCAACTATATAAGGCAAGATATATCATCTCTATTTGTACCTTCAGGGCCAGCGCTTTCACTTTGAGGTTTGACAGTGCCCGATTATCTAAGGCTAGAGTTATCATGTTAAGGATAAACAAAGCCTCACTAACTTGAGTCTATAATTGACTCCTATCTATTGATGCGCTACTACATAGAGAGTAGACAAATCATTATGTATTACCTTCATCCATGACATATACTTACAGATGTGGACCAGATACCAGAAGAGTTCCTGCTTGCTCTTGGTGATGATGGTGCAGATACAACAGAAATAGGAGATCCTATTAGACCGGAATTAGCACACCGCTGGTCGAAAATTATGACAGAAGGGCTAACAAAGGATTCCAAGGAAGCTATTCTCAAAAAATATCCTACACCAGAGAATTTCCCAAGAGTTGAAGCACCTCTCATGAACCCGGAGATATCAGCTTCTCTCTCAGATATTTCACAGAAAAGAGATAAACGAAT
>JALPQI010010265.1:0-36536 GCA_025490895.1 Thaumatotibia leucotreta | reverse complement strand
ACAGGGTTCATGTGAACTATTATTATACAATAAGACCTTGTGTAACACATAATTATATACAATAAATGAATTAAATAAAGTCAGGCTAGAATTTAACTCAAAATCAGGAAACCCTATTAATATATTGAATTAAAAACAGTTATTTGTTTGCATTTAACTCAAAACTTAAAATATATGGACTTGGACCCTATATTATTTGGTATGGTGACATTTGTAAGTCTGACAATGACAATGACGCAGGCATCCAAGCTAGTCCGGGTAGCTAGTGCATCCTGCAGTAGCTTCGAAAAATTGGGTACAAATCCTTCCGTTGGATGAAATCTTAGCTCGCGATAACTGACTCTCACAAAACACTATTTCTAACGTTTGCTGTAGAGAAATTCGACAATCAGCACCCATCTTAACTGTAACTGAATGTTTTACTCCCGTTGATTATTCAATTTGAAAAATAATTGTAAGAAGATCTTATGGATTAGGAGCAAAGGGTACCTAATCAATAAAAAAAAATAGATACATTTTTAATTGATTTATTTATAATACATTACAATACAACATAATTGAAAAATCAAATTTTACATTGGGTTATTTTGGACTTACCACCAGATAATTATTACAATTGAGTTTGGTCTGTTCTGTTGTAGATACATAATTACATATGTAACAATGTTTTCAGGTTTAATACAAGCCTAGATTAAGTTGAAATAAGCTTATTTTTCAGTATTATTGTATGCTAAAGTTGTTTTTCAATAAACAGTATTATTGTATATTATGTGTTTTAATCCATATATCATAATATAAAAGAACCTTTTTATTCTTATCACACACAAATATGACAGTAACTTTACCAGTTGCCTAATTGTTTTCACATGATTCACATTGGTGTCTTGCCACCAGGCGATAACAGACAGGTCTCAAATATTAATGTAGGTTTCGAATAACGGTGCAGAAGCTTAATAGCAGTGTTTTACCCTACAATAAAACACATATTAAGCGAAACACCTTATTCGAAACCTACACTTTATAATCCTGCCTGGCGGTTAAAATGCAATGTTCCATTCTCACAGTTACTTTTCACTAACTCACCACAAATCGTAGCACTTGCACTTCACTTCACCTTTGTGTAAGTTTTTGTGACGGTGGTGTATCTACCTATTATATCACTGTTTTGGTGGAACATTGCAAAACGTGTAAATAAAACATTAAATTTGAGAACCAATGACGAGGGAGCGGGCACGCCCTACTCTGGTGGCATGAACAGGAAACTGATAGAGGGGGTAAAAAGAGTAGAGTATAGTCAAATCAGCAACCGTCACGTCATAGTAAACAAGATTGCCTCTCTCCAAATATTAATGTAGGTTTCGAATAAGGTGTTTCGCTTAATATGTGTTTTATTGTAGGGTAAAACACTGCTATTTTTATTACACGAAATAGAGCATAATAACAGCACTATTTTCCCAGCTGCTAATCTTTCGATTTTTTGCGTCCAACATCTTTGACTAGAAGTCTCAGTTCCGGTATTGTTTATTTTATGGGTTCAATAATTACTTACACTTACGTACCTAATATTACAGAATAAAGTACCTAAATGTTTTGAGTTTTAATTTATGTAAATATGGGGCCTAGCCTTAATAATTTGTATCAAAAAACTTAAGGGTCTGAATGATTTATTTTCAGGAAGCAATGCCGCTACGAATTAAGCAAATGCACATGATAAATGCACCGTCATTTATGGATAAATTATATTCAATTTTAAAACAATTTATGAACAAAGAAATGAGTGATGTAGTAAGTATCAGCAAGAGAAGTAACTTAAAATAAAAGTAGATAAATGTAACCTATGAGAATATTAATGAAAGTTTTTTTCAATATCCACGCTTAGATAAATTGTGTCCTTTTGTGTATGTCAATCGAGTACTTGACACTTTCTCTTCTTCTTGTTGTACAGTCAAGTGCAAAAATACGTATCGAAAGAATCCTCTCATAAATAGGTTAGGACGTTCTTATTACACAGAATTGAAGTGCACTGTGCACAAATGATTTGATTTGGCATTAGCACATATTTTTGAGCATTTTTATATACACTTTATTTAACTTTTCACTGAATCATGTCTTCATCGGACGTCGGTAGCTAACTAGCTACCTCTAAAAAAATATTCCGATCCCGTGCTTTTTTAGACCGATGCTCAGATTAGCAAATATATGAATATTGAGTAACTACAGCCTTTAATATAAATTGGACGTAATTATGCAAAAGGGAACCAACCTACATGAATTTTTCATTCTAATTAACACTTTAAATCACAAGAAACAAAGTCAATCTTTAAAATGACTGATTCGTGTGGATTGCTTCCCTTTTGCATAATTAAGTCCTATTATCCATTCACGCTAGCTTCCTTCGGTAACTAGTTCTTCGATTACCCTTTATTAACTTGGCACTTTAATCACGAATCGAATGTGAAAATATAAATTATCAATATTGAGGTGATATTAGTTTTATTTTAATTTCAGCTTCATTTCCACGCACCAAAATCTGACACCCTGTTCCATCACTTCAGTAAGGATGACTTGCCCAAAGACTTCGGTGGAAATCTCGACAGCTTGGCGGTGTACCAACAGCAAATAGTAGACGTTATCAATAAACATAGGTTAGTTCACACTTGACCACATCATCAGCCTATCTCAGTCCACTGCTGGACGTAGGCCTCTCCTACTGACTATGCGTATAGACGCATTAGGAGGTAAATGCCCATAATCACGACGCTGGGCAAGCGGATTGGCGATCGCAGTAATGTGTCCACTATGATGACGCTGCTGCCCGTCATCAATCAAATCAAAGGATCGTCAGTGACACTTCAATCCCTTAGTCGACTCTTACGACTCCCGCGGGAAGAGTTGGGGTGGTGACAAATGACCGTCTTTTGTTTATTTTTACTTTTTTAATGCCTACTGATTTATCTTATCGATAATGGATTATATTTCACAACTTCATTCTTTGCGATTTAAGGTTTACATATTGTAGTAGCGCCCCACGCATCAGCCTTGCACGGTGTTTAAAGGTTTTTTTTTTTTTTTTTTTTTTTTTTTTTTTATGTTAGCAACACTAAAAACATTCCCACTATCTTTCACCCCCTCTATCGGGGTTCCATAGTCGGCTCACTGACTGCCTCGTTCGAATCATTCAACGTTTCCGTGCTCAAGCCTTCGCACGTCAAGCAACACGCCGAATTTTCTTCAACGCCGAGTTATCTTCAACGCCGAGTTTTTACAACGCAGAGTTTCTGCAACGCTGATATGTTACTGCTAACAGGGCAGATACTGTCATGCTTAAAGTCTCCAACGTCGAGTTTTCTGCAACGCAGAATATTTACAATGCTGATACGTTACTGCTAACAGGGCAGATACTGTCATGCTTAAAGTCTTCAACGTCGAGTTTTCTGCAACGCAGAATATTTACAATGCTGATACGTTACTGCTAACAGGGCAGATACTGTCATGCTTAAAGTCTTCAACGTCGAGTTTTCTGCAACGCAGAATATTTACAATGCTGATACGTTACTGCTATCAGGGCAGATACTGTCATGCTTAAAGTCTCCAACGTCGAGTTTTCTGCAACGCAGAATATTTACAATGCTGATACGTTACTGCTAACAGGGCAGATACTGTCATGCTTAAAGTCTTCAACGTCGAGTTTTCTGCAACGCAGAATATTTACAATGCTGATACGTTACTGCTAACAGGGCAGATACTGTCATGCTTAAAGTCTTCAACGTCGAGTTTTCTGCAACGCAGAATATTTACAACGCTGATACGTTACTGCTAACAGGGCAGATACTGTCATGCTTAAAGGGTAAGAAGTAGCCCAAAGGTACTGTTACGCCAAGCTAGCTAACAATAGCTAACGCCGAATATATGCAACGCCGAGTTTTCTTCAACGCCGAGTTTTCTTCAACGTCGAGTTTTCTTCAACGTCGAGTTTCCGCAACGCCGAGTTTCTGCAACGCAGAATATTTACAACGCTGATACGTTACTGCTAACAGGGCAGATACTGTCATGCATAAAGGGTAACAAGTAGTCCAAAGGTACTGTTACGCCAAGCTAGCTAACAATAGCTAACGCCGAATATATGCAACGCCACCGAGTTTTCTTCAACGTCGAGTTTCTAACAACGTCGACGCCAAGCTAGCTAACAATAGCTGATGCTGAATTTCTACAACGCAAGGCCGAGTTTCTGCAACGCAGAGTTTTCTGCAACGCTGATACGTTACTGCCAAACCGGGCAGATACTGTCATGCTACTCATGTTTTAAGACTAAACCAGTAACCATACAAAGGTACTGTTACACCAAGCTAGCTAACAATAGCTGACGCTGAATTTCTACAACGCAGTTTTCTACAACGCAAGGCCCAGTTTCGGCAACGCAGAGTTTCTGCAACACTGATGCGTTACTGCCAAATCGGGCAGATACTGTCCGAATATGTAGCTACCGCTGAATTTCAGCAAGGTCCAGTTTCTACAACGCTGATGAAATGAAATGAAAAATGTCTATTTGATGCTAAAAATAGAAACAAAAGGAAAACTTAATCGTATGCGTAGTGCCAAATGGGGCTGTTACTGTCACGTTTAAAGGGTAACCATACAAAGGTACTGTTACGCCAAACTAGCTAACAATTTAGCTATGTACGCCTGTATCTCCAATTTTGGGATCATCACACGAGCACCATCAGCACAGCCCAGCCCAGATTCTGTACGCACGACATCTTTTCAACCTGACACGTCAACCGGTCATCGGCACCAGAATGTACCCACTGAATGCACACTGTTCTCGCTCGAGGAAATAAAATTGGACGAGGAAATCGTCAATTGACTGGACAAACTAGCTGAAGAAGGTCATATATGGCCAATTGCCACCTTCTAGTCATACCCCTTCTAAAACCTATAAGCGACGCATGTCGTGTTCTATGCGATTCTCATTTTACACAGACAAAAACGAGAAGGAATTTTGGCATTTCTGCAATAAATGCAAATTTAAAGGATAAGTTACTGTAAATAATGCAGAGCGAGACTAATAAGCTAAAGCGTAGACCGTTAATACATTTAAAAGAAAGATACACATTAACTGTATAATTTATTTAATAAAGAAAATTTCATCATGAAGAATAGACACCGCCGTCAGAGAGGTCATGTAAACTACAACACTCTGCATCGGAACACGACATATCCCTCGCCGAATGCCGGGCGCCATCGTGCCGCAGCGCTGCCCGCGCCGGCGCCGTCGCCCGCCGCCAGCTACAGCGCCTGCTACCGCAGGGGCCGCGAGCGCGTGCGCACGCCTCGCATATACGAGCAGAAACAATAACACACGAGGTACAATACACTGGACGTCTGCTGCACTCCTCTCGCTCCTGGTCAGAAATCAGGGTCCTGGTCAACTAGTGATCCCGTTATTTTATCATGGAGGGTCAAGAGATATCTATTTTATCATTATCACCTCCTATTTCTACCTAATAATCTAAATATGAACAAGAAAAACTTGATTACAAAATGTCTATTAATAAACTGTTAACAATTTCATTGCGGACGAGTGCTACGCGCTACGCTCATAGCCGATCCCGTGATTTTTTCCGCTTTTTAGCAAAAATTGACCTCCCACAGAGAACTCCCCTCGAGAGTTCCCCGCGCTCAAAGTGTTAAATCAACGCCATCACACCAACAAATTCCTTGCTGGATCTTCTGTTACACGTATTTAATACTTACTAAAATATGCTAACAGATGACGTGACATTGTACCCTTACTGTTAATAATATTGATATGTTAAATTTAAAATGTATGAATACATTTGTAAAAACCACCACATTTTCAAATGGAAGATTACCACACAGCTTCAAAATTAATAAAAAATAATTGTTACATGTGTCTCCAATAGACTTATAAGATGCGTATTATTTAATACCCATTTACGAACCACACGGAAAATATTATCTCCAATTTATGTTGGATATTTTATATGTATTTAATTGTTTAGCGATGGTTTAATCATGATCACCGTACATATTTACAAGCATTCTAAAACTAGTTTATGAATACCTTGGATGCAAAGAGTTATATATCTTGTTATTTATATTCAATTCGAAACATATTATATGCAATTAAGACTACCGTCCCGTCGTCAGAAGTTAATAAAGTATAAATTACAGAATATCGCAAAATTAATTAGTCATCGTACCTCTGCAAATGTGGTGGACATAACTAAATTTTAATCCCTTCAGGTTAAAATCAGATTCAAGCAATAATAATTATTTTCTAATGCTTCCACTACTGGCTGGGGAGCTTTCAACGTTGGTAAAGAAGCACACTGTTATTGGAAAGATACGGAACTAAGATGTCACATTAATAATTTGAAATTAAAAGTAGCGTTTTTGGCCTAAAAATGTTTTTGCCCACAATATATACAATTGTGAAATTATGTTTTTTGCTTCATACATAAACACTAAGAAAAATATACACGCTGATCAATTATCTCGTAGATAATTTAGCGACTGGATGGGAGTTAGGAAATTATGCCTATAAACAAATAAAACAAATACTTGTTGAACCGGAAGTAGATTTATTTGCAAGCCGATTAAAAACAATATTGCCTAAAATACGCTTTTACAATAAAAATATAATAATAAAGTAACGTTTTTCCAGCAGAAACTTAAAACTTTTTATGCATTTCCTTCATTCGCTTTAATTAACAGACTTCATTTTAAAAATGCATTGGCCAACACAACCCTTGCTTCCATTCTTTGAAAAGTTATTGGTTTCAGAATCCATACAACTCCATCCAAATATTTGATTCAAATATGGAACTATTAATAATTATAGATATGCGCTGTCATTATTGGAAAAAACACATTCTAGCGAGATGCAAAATTTTTTGACACGTAAATGGCCTAATGAAGATCTAGAAACACTTATTTTATTGGCCCTGGCTACCGCACACTGCGTACAAATCTTTATATTGATCCGAACACAAAATATTGACACACACACAGAAGTACAACTACTTCCGAAATTTATAATAAAAATTCTCGGCGGAATTGTACACAACCGATATTAACTTCCATTTTTTGACGAGAAACCAGAACTTTGTCATCTCAATGTATACAGACGTACTAAAATAATAACTAATTCACTTTGCGGTTTCAACATAGACACTTTATTTATCAGTTACAAAAAAAAATAAATAAACATAATGCCAAAGACTCATCGCAAATATTGAGTCGCTGGATTTCACAATAGTGGTATCAACACATATTATGTTCACTGCACAGTATAGCACTAGGCATTCTGCCACTTCTATGTTGGTATAGCCAACAAGTTCGTTGTCAGTGTAGACATCATACGCAAAATTTCCAGTTGAAGCGATTTTTTCTTTTATTTTTGCCTAGTTTCATAATAATGAAATTGTAGATGATTGCTATCAATTTGCTAAGATATTTGTCGTCATCGTCAAAAAACCTGTAAAATAAAAATAATTCATAAATTTTATAATAACCATGATTAGCATAATGTTAAATACCTAAATCAAAATAAGAATTAAAACTCTTTAGTTTATTTTAAACTTACCTAATAAAAGATTTGCTGTTCTGAGAGTACCTTTACTGTTTATTTTACGTTTCGTCTCTGCGTTTGAGATTTATTTCACATTTGTGCTCTGAACATCCTACAATATGTAAACCTTAAATCGCAAAGAATGAAGTTGTGAAATATAATTGATGATCAAACGAACTTACCAAGTGAAGTTCGATCACAATTATGTGAGCAACTTCATTCGACGCGATTTATAACAACCCACCCTCAATATTAAAGGACAGTTTTGTCTAACGTCACCCTACCCACTTATAACAAAAAGTGAAATAAATTCTCAACATTAATACTGTAAACAAAATGATTCGAACGAGGCAGTCAGTGAGCCGACTATGGAACCCCGATAGAGGGGGTGAAAGATAGTGGGAATGTTTTTAGTGTTGCTAACATAAAAAAAAAAAAAAAAAAAAAAAAAAAAAACCTTTAAACACCGTGCAAGGCTGATGCGTGGGGCGCTACTACAATATGTAAACCTTAAATCGCGTCGAATGAAGTTGCTCACATAATTGTGATCGAACTTCACTTGGTAAGTTCGTTTGATCATCAATTATGACTTTGGTTTGTTGTTGTTGATAAGTTCTACAATATAATTCGTAGATAAATAAGGTATGTTTATTCCAGTATTTTTAAATGTTTGAATAATAAAAAAACAAGCTTGAGAATACCTATGTTGCACGGAAATTACGGAATACGGGTCTCGAAGGCTCAATGTCACTCAACAAGCGATGGAAAGAGCATTGCTTGGGGTTACTGAAGTAGACATTATGGGATCCGGAGGAAAACTAAAAATATCGACGTATCTTAAAAAAGGCAAATAATTTATCGAAATTTCTCCTATGTCATCGAAACTTTAAGCATAAATATTTATCAACATCCGTGAATAATGCCTTTTATATAATATCTTTAGATTGCTTAGAGTTAATATGGTAATTACTTATATTAAGCAACCTGAAGCGATTGGTGGTATCGTAATGTTAACTTTTACAAACAATTTCGTACTAGTAATCACAATTTTGTTTCATAGTTCTTCGCTACTTGGCACAATATTAGATCAGTTAGGTTTTCTTTAAACATACGAGTATTTTACAATTGCTTATGACATTTTGATCATTTCAGTGATACGCTAACGAAGGAAGATTTGTGGACAATTCCGAAAAAATAATAGGTACAAAAACTGGCTCGTAAATCATCCGCGGGCTTCAAACAAGGAACACTGAATAACGATTGGAACATTAAAAGTGTGGTGACTACAATCAATTTGAATGTCGATGGAGACATTGCAAATAGCAAAGATACAATAACAAGATTGGTGGATTAGGATGGGAGCCCCTTACCGCAATAAATTGAATAAAAATAAATTGTTAAAATTTGAACTCTAATGGCAATCAATAGAGTTCAATTTTATAGCGGCTGTTGCGAACGCAACCCTTTTTTTATATAATATTACATTAATGCAGTAGCTAAACGCACCTTCGGCTCGCCTACTATTCGGAAGCTTCTTCTAAGCTCCAATAGCAGCGCTCCACATACGCTTTCCCGCGGCCAATTAGAATTAAGTTAGAATAACGTTCATACTCGTAGTTTCAAATCTTGCAAATCACTCTTTCATCATCATCCATACCACCAACCACTTGTACTCAACCGTTATATTGGCACTATCTTTGTAAACCAAAGTACCTATTGGATTATACCAAGTCTTCTACATATCGAAGTTTTATTTATACGAGTCGTCGAGGACACCTACGGCGGCTACAGCGGCCATATATGGCTTCGTATGCAGTAAGGGGTTAAAGTAATGTTCGGAGTAAAAAGAATGTTAATTTATTAATTTAATAAAATGTTTGCTTGCTACTTTATACTTTTTATTTTACAACAACACTGAATGCCACGATTGCAAAAAAAACCTACATACCTAGATAACGGCCTTTAATGAAAACAAAATTTAACGTAATCATTTTTAATATGTTAAATTTTGAATACCTAACAACTTTTGGCAGTGAACAAGGCGAGAAATTCAAATTTAGTATGACCGATCAAAAATACTCGCCTACAATTATTAAATAGGATGCCACTTTCTACTACCAAACGTTGTCTGACAGAGCCCGCTTATGCCCGCTTTCCACTGTGAGCGGAGCAGAGTCATTAATGACTCCGTTTCACGTTCATCGCTCGCTAAGGCCTAGTATTTAGTTACTAGCTACTGCGAGTCACAGCAGCAGTGAAATTTAAACGGAGCCATTAACTCAACAAATTTGACTCGTAACGCAAATGTGTCATTAATATAAGTAGGTACAGATTGGACATGACATCATTATAGACTATAGTTACTTGTCAGCCTCCGTAGTAGGTAGTGACCATGCCTACAAAGCTGGAGGTTCCGGGTTCGAATCCCGGCGAGGGCAATATTTGTGTATTTATTTATCACAAATATTTGTTCCTTGGTCGTGGCTGTGTATGTGTTTAAGTATATATAATTATGTATCTATCTCTATTCTATTCAGCCTGTGTCCCACCCACTGCTGGGTAATGGGTATAGGCCTCTTCTTTATTACGCCACTTTCCTCGGTCCTGTGCTAGTCGCATCCACTGCTTTGTTGCCGTTCGGCAGATGTCGTCGGACCATCTTGTTGGTGTTCCAGGCTTCCAGGTGTAACTATCTATCATAATATATATACCGCCTGGTACCCACATCTCAAGCCTAAATTGAGCTTACCGTTGGACTAGGTCGATTTGTGTTATATATCCCAAGATATTTATTTCTTATTTGTTTAGTTACTCGTAAGAATATCTTATGGGTCGGAAAGGAAACAAACGTGTCTATTATTTACTCATCTATTTCAATTTTTGGAGACCTGACGTCATACTTACCAACTGATTGGAATAATTGTATATTTATTAAGATCAAAAACCTGATCGTAATTATGCATGGAAAACTTTATTTGAATAATCAGTTTACCGTGTGTTTTTGAAGTTACGACATCTCTAATGCGGCATCTATTTTAATTTATTTTATTTCTTAGACCTTCAATTATAACTACGTGTCAATGTTGGTGTTGTACGAGAAGAATCAATTCGATTTCATCCAGTGGGTGTAGTTATAATGCCAATAGTCGTAAGAAGTACTTTAATCAGCACCTATGACTTCAATTCAATACATTTTTCAACCTAAAAATTACTTACAATTAGGAAAGCCTATCTATAAGTAGGCGGACAATAATAATTCTTATCCTTGGTGAACTATATCGTTTTTACGTCACGTCTTAAATGTGTCTAGAAGATAATTCTTCTTGAACTGCCTATTGACTACGTTTTAAAGAACAGTGTTTGTAACAATGTTGTGGCAACTAGTAGTGGTTCTCATAGCCCTGGTAGTGACGTACTACCACTGGTCACGACGGAGGCTCTATAGGCTGGCCAGCGAGATCCCTTGCCCGCTGAGGAGTTACCCTATCGTTGGCATTGCGCATATGTTCATCGGGAGCAGTGAAGGTAATTTGTTTTGTATTTATACAAGTTCTGTGGACCATAATTACAAGTGTGTCAATTGTTTAATATCACTGTTACTAACGTCAGAGGCCTCCGTAGGCTACGGCTACCGCTTACTATCGGACGGTCCATGTGCTTGTTTGCTACCAACAAAAAAATATTACTAATAACGTTTTTAAATCATTAATAAACTACTTTCTATTTTCCGAAACCAGGGACAACAGACAACAGACACAAGGTTTAGTACAATTGTCATTCAATCTTGACATGAGGTTCGGCATATGTCGGAATTTCGCTATAATTGTTGTGTTTTTTGTGACAATTGTAATTTTGTTTCGCACAAAAGTAGTTATTTACTGCTGATTTACTAAAGTTCCTGCACTAAATTTTATGTTGGTGGCAAACAAACGCACGGCCATTCCGATGGTAAACAGTAACTGTAGCCTATAGACGCCCCAGATGGCAGTAACAGGAAATTTACAATTGTAGCACTTGTCGATGTGGTGAAATTGGGGCCTGGTGTACCTAAATCTACAGGTGCGTTTAGACCAAGCGAGCATTCGCTCATTCTATCCCCCACTCTACGAAATTCGTTCCTTACACAAAACGTGATTCGTCGAAATTTGTAGATTTCGTAGCGTGGGGGATATAATGAGCGAATGCTCTTTTGGTCTAAATGCACCTTTATAACAGCGAATCTCTTAACGGAGTGTAGACCATAATATGGACATTTATACGTACATACTGGTAATTTTTACTAAGAATTACAGTAAAAAAATAATTAAAAAATTAAAAAACACGACTGCCGTTTTAAGCGAACTGAAAAGTAACAAATAATTCCTTTTTCAGGTTAATTCTTGTTAGCGTATCTACATACTAATAGGCGCTTGTCTTATTACTTACTAGATTTTGTTTCATTTGCAGTCGGGGAACCTTTCATTGCGGAAAATATAAATATATAGAGGTTCCCCGACTGCAATTGAAACAAAATCTAGTAAGTAATAAGACAAGCGCCTATTAGTATGTAGATACGCTAACAAGAATTAACCTGAAAAAGGAATTATTTGTTACTTTTCAGTTCGCTTAAAACGGCAGTCGTGTTTTTTAATTTTTTAATTATTTTATTTATTTGAAACCTTTTAGTGAATCTGGAGATTCCTTAAAGTTGGATAGAATTTCAAAAACCGATATCGCAGAAGGCTTAAGCTTCCTCCAATCTGCAAAGGGGGCCGGGGGCCCGAGGAGTTCCCATCCCGCTAATTTTGGGCGAATACGAGTACGAAGGGCACGCCACGTGAGGGCCGGAACATTACTGGAACCAGTTTAAATTTATGCTGAGCGAGTCCAAAGGGCGAGCTTTAGGGTGGGAAGCCGAAAACTGAGCTCGCGGAGGCCCGGACCTTCACTTCGAGAGCCCAAGCACGTCGATTGCAAATTTAAATCGAGGCCGAAGGCCGAGCTGCGAGAAAATTGAACTACCATGCTTTTTCAAATACCCCAGCATCTAAAAAACCGACATCCGCGTAGGGCCCAAGGCACGACGAGCGAGCCCACACGGTACTACCGTCCCTCCTAACTAATTTAATAATCGAACCGGAGGGCCCAGCGTGCAACGGTTCGCTTCGAACTCCAACGAAGACTTAAAGCCGAGCTCCGCGTAGAGCCAAAAGCAGCACTCAGACGCGCGCTAGTTCGCGAGGCGGAAGGCCGAGCCGCTAAAGCCCAGCACTACCACATCAGCCGACGGAATAGTGTAACGTTGAAATGGATCCGACGATCGTTTCGACAACCTGTAAAGGCCGTAGGACGTACTCCGTGTAGGGCCGAAGGCCCGAATCGTTCCTTAGAGAAGTGCTGGTTTGCGAGGCCAAAAGCCGAGCCCCCAGGCCGGACCACCGGGGTACCACACGGGGGCACCACAGACTGAAGCGGTTACTATAACTATCGGGGTGCTTCAAGCCCGATGGTCGGAGTCCCGACGAGCGAGCCCAAGCGGCACAACCGTCCTTCTTAACTGCCTTAACAATCGAAGCCAGAGCCCAGCGCTACCACACTACATGATGGAATAATGTAACATGAAAACGAATCGGAGATCTGCAGACCCGACGATTGTTTACACAACCTGCGAAGGCTGTAAACCGTGCTCCGCGTAGGGCCGAAGGCCCGAAGTGTCCCCCAAAGGCGCGCCGGCTTGCAAGGCCGAAGACCAAGCTACCAGAGCCCAGCGCTCCTTCGCTATACAATAGAAAAGTATAGCATTAAAACGAATCTCAGGGCCGCAGGCCCGAAACATTCTTTTTGAGTAAATGCGGAGGCTGAAAATGCGTAGGGCCGAAGGCCTAGAGTGCGGCCACCCAGCGCGCTTGCCTGCGAGTTGCGTGAGACTCAAGTTTCCAGGCCAACCTGCCTTCATTCATACCAACTCCCCTGCGCAAATGTTAAGGCCAAATCTGACCCTGATCTGATCAAAAACCAACGGCAGAACGTTCAAAACCTTGACCCCCCCTTAGTGTTCCTCTCCAGCACCATATGTCTGACTATGCTCGTTTTCTAGTGACGTTGTTGTACCTATCGTTTGCTTAATTACTAATTTGACATTTAACAAAAATTGTAGGCTCATATTAAATGTATCTTATCTCGCAAACTACGTAGGTACATAATATCGTCCTATTACTGCAAATACCAGCTATCTGCACAAATTAGGTTTTAGCAGAATCAATTTAATTATCATTATAATAATTAAATTCACTATCGAATAACATAATACTTGCACATAGCTGGTATTTGCAGTAATTGAACGATATAATATATTTCAAGATATTAATTATTAAGATATCATATTGTTAAGATATTTCAAGTTTTAAATTTTATGCGCATGTTACAACACGTATAGCAATTTTGTTTGGCTACAATTGCTATTGTGATTGTATTTTAGGGACATTCCACTGAAGGTGCGGTTAAACTAAAAGAGCATTCGCTGTTCTAACCTCCTACTCTACGAAATTCGATCGGTACACAACACGTGATTGGTTGATTTCGTAGAACGGGCGCTAGAACAGCGAATGCTCTTTTTGTTTAAACGCACCTTTATATGCGAACCATATCGTACGTTATTTTTTGATATTGTATTCTGGCCATTCTCGGCAACGCTGGCCTAATACTTGTTGGGAACTTCTCATACATTCTTGAATTTCTTCGCAGATCTATGCAAGTTCCCTCACGATGTTTTCCTTCACCGTAAAGCACTTTTTGTACAGTACTGGACTAAATGTTAAGTTCACACTACGATTTTGATACGAAATCGACTGTTTGATCTATCATTTTTCCATTCCAGCATTCAAGTTGACACTTGTTTCCAACTAATATAATTAGGACTGATTATTGAGCTATTTCTTATTAATGAACCGTTACTTTCGAACAGTTCAGACAACTGAGGCAGCTGTGGCAGCTTTTGGTAGTCATGTCATCATCAAAATAAGACAACTTCACTTGCCTATGAATTATTATCGAATTCAATGTATAAAATTGTTCAGATTCTATGAGAAATTATTATTAACTAGCTCTTGAAATTTTACTGTTAACACTGAAAAAAAAATATCGCCTGTAAGTAGACATTTTGTATCGCAATCATGGAGTGAACTTAAACTTTTGACCGGTACTGTATATCAAACGATATATCGTATATATAAGTTTTATTTGAAAAACTCATCGGTTACGAGCCGGGGATTGAACCCACAACCGCTGCGTAGCAGCCGTGCAATTTACCCCTTGACCACAAGCGCGTACATCCAATCTGTCTGTTTCATACACACTTAGCGTTCAAGAAGATATGTCAAGGGTGACAGTCCTGTCACGGCTTAGGCATTGAAGAAAAACTTCAATAGTGCGATGTAGAACATTTCGAGTTTTCTCTTCAAACATATACTTAAACATATAACTTGTATATACCTATATTTGCAATCGGCATACAAAATGCTTTAATTTGATACCCAAATCATAGCGTTTGGATTACATATTATTCTTTGTGCTTTGAGTGAATTTTAATGAATCTCGCTCTTCTTGAATAAGTTACACACATAGAAGTTATGTACATATTCGTAATCGTTGTTCGAAGCTCTTCATTTTGATACCAAACTCGATAGTTTTCTTTCATATTTATGTTTTTTGATCAGTCAATATTGAACTTATAGGCCGCCATATTGTTTTTAACGTGACGTCACATATCCTATGTTACCCGCGACGTCACGAGGATTCTAATGATACCCTACACTATTAAAAACGGTTAAGTGGTCGCGAAGATCTGCGCGTTTAAAGAAAATATGAAACATACATAGGGACTGAACACATATACTCTCCTTTTGGCAGTCGTGTAAAAAACATCCATTCCAAATAATTATGTTGACAAACGCTAGTTGACAAGTAATTTTTAAAAGCGGATGACAAGATTATATTTAAAAGCTATACATAGCATATTGTTATTTTGAAAATCTAAGAAAATACTGCTAGAGTTATTAGTTCTTCGTAAATTGTAACGAACTCAGGAAAATGTAATGAAAATGTAACGTACCTAATGGTAGATTTAGACCAAACGAGCGAATGTTCATTCTATCCCCCACTCTACGAAATCAACGAATTTCGACGAATTACGTTTTGTGTAAGAAACAAATTTCGTAGAATGGGGATAGAATGACCATTCGTTCGTTTGATCTAAATCCTCCTGCCATCGACTTTTTTATTGTCCTGTTCTGTGACGTTTGACTATGTAAATGCGGTTAATTTTTCTTATTTTTAACTATAAACAAGTTTTTATTTTAAGTCCGATTATTGCGCACGAGTAAAGCTATTTGGATTGGAGGTAAATGTTTATTCACGGTATACGAATAATTGTACATGGAAGGATGTATTTTTCAGATAGAATGAAGACATTACAGAGAATAGCTCGAGCGACGAACCAGCAAGGAGGCTTATTAAGCGCTTGGCTTGGAAATAGGCTATTTATTAGTAAGTAACTTTATCCATAAAACTACTTTAACCTTTTAAACACCAAGAACTCCTAAAGGTATCGAGTGCGAGACCACGCTAGCAATACCTAAAGGAGTCATGGATACGCTATGAAAAATATGTAAAGCTGTATTAATATCCCATTTTTTTACCAAAACGGACCGCAAGCGGTTGTTGCAATTAAGGGACGATTTGATAAAAATTAGTGCGATTCGTCTCACAAAAAAAACTTATGCATTAAGTACTTACGTTCTTAACGACCCTGATGAATCCCTCGGGAGATGTGCCCACTGATTGTTGTTAGGTATGTTTTCTTCTTATTTTGTGTTCGAATTATAAGAACCAACAAACATGGAAAAACGAGGAATTACCCCTTATTCATAAAAGTCTCGTAACTTAGCAAGCTGCTAAGTATATTTGTCCCTTGCAAACTTATCAATATGTTTATAAGATCGAAATGGATAAACATTACTCAGCGGCTTGCTAAGTTAGGAAACGTTTACGAATAAGGGGGTTACAAGGGGACACGAAACCAAGTCCCTTTACTACCAAGCCCCTTTTGGAAAAAAAATATTACACGGTTGGAAACCAACTAGCCTCTTCGTTAGCTACTGACGCCATCAGATAAATCGGAGCGGCCACGGTGCGCAAAAATATCTGATCATGCGCTCTAACGCCATATTAGCCCTTAATAGGGCAATGGTAATATATTTACCACGTCATTTTGAATCTTATTCTGTCAATGTATATGTGTCAAACCCAATGAAATTTAGGTGTGACTGATGCCTTATTAAGGGTTAGACCAGAATGCTTAGCCAAGTTGCCAATCGCTAGCGCTTAGTAGCGTATCGTAGTATTCCCGCTCTGTTACTCTTTCATATTAGTGCGACAAAGACAGTTAGCTGCCTTTCGCTTCTGATTGACGATTAAGCGTTAGCGATTGGCAACTTGTCTAAGCACCCTGTTCAGATATTTGTGAACATGGCTACTTCGATATATCTGATAGTGACTGTACGTAGGTTGCTTCTAAATTGTAAAATAATACAGAGTGATATTTTACTCACCAGCCAAATAGACGGTTAATTAATTAGATCATATTGATGATCTTTTCAGAATTAACATCCTAAAGTTTGGCAGGTGAATAAAAAATCTGCCTGTAATTAAATTTATACGAATTTTAGTTAAGCCCCATAAGGTAAGGAATTAGTTCCTAAAAATATTATATTAAAATGCTCTGTCCGCGTACCCGATTAAAATTTGCACAAATTATCACTTTACCGCTGCTTTACAATCACTGAAACGCAATCCATATTGCACTGTCGTTGTTAACTAGTTTTTTATCTTATTTCATTTAAAAATGCAGTACCTACAATTATTAAACCGGAAATGTTTGACGTTGACTAAAAACCGGTATTCAAGGTCGAAACGAGCAGGTTGTCTAAAATGTACTTTTAAATAAGTCTAGTAGCTATAAAATTACAGATTGTGAATGTATTCCTGGGTTCAAAATATGAAACCATTCGTGGACTTTATGGCTGTGGATATAAGGCTCACGAATGCGTTAATTATGCAGTCCTATTCAGTTTTGGATCGCAAAAATGAAGTAGTTGACTTCATAATAATCAATTTGTTTAATTATAAAACAAATTGATGTTTTCTAATAATGAATTGATTACAGCGCCTTCTATAGCAAATTCAACGCAACGGAGAGTTGTCGTGTTTGCGGTCGATTGTGGTAGAAACACGTCTTTGAGTGGCTTAAGGTTGTAGTACCTTCGAAACATTGAGTACAGATGTCGCTAGTGATTAGCTTCACAATACCATTAACTAAATTCGCTGTGATTCACGGAAAGTCGTCTGGTGTAATTGGAAGCACGTTGGACCGGCAATCCAGAGGAAGCGGGTTCGAATCCCGTGATAACCCACAGAATTAAGATGACAAAGAATGATCGACAACGATTAAAAGCGTAACCAAAAGCGAAACGCAAGTGAGTGCGTAAATTTGTCTATCTATGTGTGGTCAGGAATAGGGTTGCCTATTACAACAGAGGAAGTATCTATCGATATCTGACTGTTTTATCGACAACATGGTATTTTTATCTTCGTTTTTGCTATAAGTTTTTTAGTACAATGTGAATTGAGGGTGTCGAATTACAAATTGCAAACGTGTGTGAACTTATTATCTGGCGTATCCCTTAAACTTAACAGAAATAATAAAAATCGTATATTATCAAAAAAATCTCACAAAACATAATAAGGTCCTTCTAGTTTGTTAAATACACACTCGTATTTAAAATCTGGGACTCTGACGGCATTGTAATGTAATAGACTGATTAGGTATGTTTATCGAACGAATATCGACATTGGTAGTTCAACATTTAGTCAAGCTCTAGCGTAGCGTGACAATTTATATTTTTACACAAAATATCCTTTAATATTAACTATTGTGATAAATTATTAGCGCACAGTGATAGGATAACTAATAACTAACGCTAGAAAGTGATAACTTACACGATTTATGCTACTAAATCGACAAAATATCGTTAGAAAACAATCAACCAGCAAATCATATTTACTTGTGAAACGAGTGTTTGCCGCCATTTCTTCGGTGGGTAACAGGGCAATCCTTTACACTACACGATACCATATCGGTTTAATTATTTGTGCAAATTTACTTCTTACTAGAATTAAATATAAAACCACTTTTAAATAACAGTCTCCGTCGAGAAGGCTGATACGGCTGATATGTCACTTCAAAAGTGGGTACGCTTTTGGGATTGTTTCCTATCTCTTTTCCACTCGTGTAATAGTCATATAACTGGTGGCTTCCCTTTCACACGCTTCCTTTCTCTATTAAGCGCTAGCGCGGATTCTAACTTTATGTGATAACCAGAGTCTTTCGCAGTTGATTTTTTCTATGGTAAGCACATCTGTTACGACATTGTGGGTTCATAATAAAGCTTAATAAGACCAATTGAAGATTTTTAAATACACTATAATCAAACACGCATCCGAAACACGTGGTGGTATAGACGACGCGAGACGGGAGAAAGGGTTGCAATATACAGTGTGTTAACATCATGCAGGCTTTTATTGAAACCATCCTCGATGCAGATGCAGATTTTTAGCCAAACCGTGAGCATTATTAGATTAAAATTCAAATTTTAATAGTACTTTGTGCATCAAGGCAGGTAAGTACGGAATCAGTAACGAGAGTGTTAGGAGCCCGACGCCGTCAGGCGGAGGGATCTTATGACTCGAGTTAGTATTCTACTTACCGACCGTGATGCATACAATGTTTTTCATCACACTTTCGGACAAAAAAAAATAAGTCTTGAGACATAATATTATTAAATAACGTACTGACATTTCTATAACTCCCTAGGGAATTTCACTTTTCTATTACTCCCACTACGCACGCAAGCAATAGCGTGCTTAGACAGCAAGTGCGAATAAAAGTAATTATTTTACTAAGAAAAAATCACTGAGAAGCAATGTATTTCAAAATGAATCGGTAATTAGCGTTTGACAATGACAGACCGCAACCACTCGCAGCGTTTGACAACTTAGCAGTACACGGCTTACATTGATCGTTCTCTCGTTCCGGAGCATCCATAGTATGAATTATAAATATTGGATGTCATACTCGTATACCAAACAAAAAAACGACCAAGATCACCAACGTCCGAAGTGGGGATCGAACCCACGTCCTCAGCTTTCGCGGCTGATGCCTCGGCCACTCGGTCTTAGCAACCACCAGTCAATTTTCTCGGGTATATGCAATCCCTTTCAAGGCTAGGCGCCTTTGACCATTCTCTAAGGGCAAGCAATACAATTAATAATTAGTAATTTCACAATACGTTCAATGAAATACTGTCTTTGATGAACAGGTATGACGGGCCCGTCGGCCATCGAAGTGGTATCCAAGGCTTGTCTCGACAAAGACGAGTTCACCATGAAGTTCACGAGAACAGCCATCGGCAATGGAATATCGTCAGCGCCAGGTAAACACTGAACTGAATATACAAACGATACTCCTCCTGGAGTATGTGTGGCTGCTCCCGCGTTTCCCCTACTGCAGCTGTGGCCGGGCATCCCACGAAGGTGGGACGGTCGTTGTACCGTCAATTGGGGACGGTGGTGAGAGGCTGTTAAACAAAAACCTGTGACTTATTGTAAGGCGGAGCGTCGAGCGGGGCGACTGGCAGGGCGTGCAGCGGCGCGTTGAGCGTCCTGATCCTGATACTTGTATTTATTGTTCTTTTTTAGTTTATTCATATAAAACAATAAATACATTGTGTTTAAAATTTCCTTAACCTAAATATTAAATTAAATTATCAATTCTTATTATCATTTAAATTTACATATTTTAATTATTAATTACAATTACATTACAATATTATACACTATATCTACTACATCAACTTACATAATATAATTTAAATTCAAATTGTCGATGTCACAATTCAAGCTGGTGATGAATACACTCGTAATTATCAATAACTAATATTTTGTATCATCATCCAACAGATATTCTTCTACTGAATAGAAAAACTTTTCCAACAGAAAGGATTTTAATTTCTTTTTAAACAAGTTAGCGTCCGTGAGCGACTTCAAGTCAGTGGGCAGCTTGTTAAACAAGACAACAGCTTGATATCCTGCCGAGTGTCTGACTACATTAAGGTTTGTTTTTAATGTTCGAGGCAAGTCCTTTCTTCTCGAAGCAAGACGAAGCTCTCTTTGGTGAGGGGATTTGATCACATCCAAAGTCTTAACCAAGTCACAAAGTACTAAGAAAATATATCGTCCGGGTACCGTCAGAATTCCAAATTTGGTAAAGTAATCCTTACATGATGTCTGCTGAGGTTTCCTGGCTATAACCTTGATGGATTTCTTCTGTGCAACAAATGCCGAATGGGAGTTATATTTGTAGCTGTTGCCCCAGTACTTAATGCTGTATCTTAATTTGGATTCCACCAGAGCATAATACACCGTGATTAGTTGGGATAAGGTTAGTTCAGTTCTAAGGCTTCTGAGCGCGTAGCATGCTGAACTGATTCCATTGACCACGGTATTTAACTCATCCTTCCAATTAAGATAGCAGTCTATATGTACACCAAGGAACTTAACCGACTCCACTTGCTGTATTTTAGAGCCTTGAGATACAATTTGTAGCTCATCTGTATTCTGAGCTGTTGTTTTAAATAGCAATACATTAGTTTTACTGCAATTTAGTTTTAATTTATTAATATTAAACCAAGTATGGAAAAGTGCCAAGGCCGTATTGACTCTATCGTTGACCTCCACAATATTATTGCCAGATATTGTTGCATTAGTGTCATCTGCAAATACTACTAGCTGACTATCTGGTAATCGACTGTTTATGTAGTGTATCAAGTCGTTGGTGAATATTATAAAAAATATTGGGCCCAAAATTGAGCCCTGCGGTACACCTCTCGTCAAACGGGCCACTTTAGACTTATGAGCACTTATGTCGTTATCATACGATACGTCCACTTCACTTCAACAAACTGATTCCGATTCAACAAATAAGAATGAAATAGTTCTAATACTTTCCCTCTAACTCCATAGAATTCCAGCTTATCCAGTAAAATATTGTGGTCGACCGAGTCGAATGCAGAATTTAGGTCCAGAAAGAGACCTGCAACCCTTTTCTTACTGTTCTGTATTGTATGCCACCAAATAAACCATTCTTATTCTTATTTTATTCTTATAATATTCTAAATTGCAGTACACATTTGGCACCATCGTCGGAAAACCAACGCGCCGTTCTTTACCGTACGGAACCTGCACCGGCTGGTTCCCCTCTTCCACCGAAAGAGTTGCATCATGACCGACCTGATGAGGGGTGAGGTGGGAGAATTCTCCATGTGGAAGTATATGGCGACGCTCACCTTCGACACGGTTGGCGGTAAAATATAATCATTTTTGTATCTAGAATCACGGGCTTGGCCGTGTGGTACCGGCACAGAATAGTACCACCCCATTTCTTCCCGTGGGTGTCGTAAGAGGCGACAAAGGGATAAACCGACAGATGGGCTGCAGCGTCTGTCGTTGTCTTATTTAAATCTACTGCGATCGCCAACCCGCATGCCAAGCGTGGCGATTATGGCATTTACCCCCCTATGAAAGTCACAAACAATAAATGGCCCCGAGGTTCCGGCGACCACCGCCCCCGGTGCCTTGACTTTGGTAGCAGTCAGGATACTGGTGGGGTCAGGGGTGCGAAGAATCACCGGCGAAGTCCCGGCTACCACCACCGACGACCTTTGGCCCTGGCAACATTTAACTGCCGAACACTGCGGACGGATGAGAAGGTTGTTGAACTGGAGAAAGAATTGAGCAGGTTACGATGGGACATCGTGGGGTTATCGGAAGTCCGAAGAGAGGGTGAGGACACGATAATTCTGAAGTCAGGTAACCTGCTCTATTTCCGGGAGGGCGACCAGCAGTCCCAAGGAGGTGTCGGGTTTATCGTCCACAAGTCCCTTGTGAACAATGTGGTGAAAGTCGAGAGTGTGTCGTCCAGGGTAGCGTGCCTTGTACTTAGAATGACGCAGCGATATTCGTTGAAGGTCATACAGGTATACGCACCAACTTCGACGCACTCCGACGACGAGGTCGAAGCTATGTATGAGGACATCTCAAGTGCCATACATAGCTCAAAAACTCAGTTCACCGTTGTCATGGGGGACTTCAACGCGAAGTTAGGCAAGCGAGACGGTGAAGAGCTGCGAGTGGGGCAATTTGGAGTTGGATGTAGGAATAGTCGGGGCCACTTGCTGGCTGGTTTCTTGGAGAAAGAAGGACTCTATCTGATGAACTCATTCTTCAAGAAACGAGAGCATAGGAAGTGGACCTGGACGAGCCCTGACGGTGTGACGAGGAATGAGATAGACTTTATCATGTCCACGAGGAAAGAGATATTCAATGATGTCTCAGTGATCAACGCCGTTAAAATGGGAAGCGATCACCGACTGGTTCGAGGCATATTGAATATTAAATTCAAGCTCGAACGATCACGACTGATTAAGTCTACGCTCCGCCCAGTACCGATCCAACTTACAAATCCCGAAAACTTTCAGCTGGAACTCCAAAACCGTTTCGAATGCCTAGGGAGCGAAGTGGACGATTATAACGATGGTTTCGTGGAAGCTGTTCATACGGTAGGGAGCAAGTTCTTCAAGATGCATCGAACTCGCAGCACCAGAAAGCTGTCAGACTTCACTCTTGAGCTCATGAACGACAGACGTGAGTTGATTATTCAGTCCTCGAGTGATGCTTGCGTGCTCCGGAGGCTCAATAGACAGATCTCGAAGTCTTTGAAGCGTGATATTCGCCAATATAACACTGCACGTGTGAAGTTGGCAATAGAACGCAATAGAGGCTCTAAAGTATTTGCGAGGGATTTGTCCATTGGGCAGAGCCAATTGAGTAAGCTGAGGACTGAGGATGGAAGACTCGTTACAGCCAGGTCTGAGCTCCTGAGGGAGGTTGAGCAGTTTTATGAACAGCTATACACGTCGACCCGAGACCCCGTTATGAATCTAGCTGGAGACCCTAGAGCAAGATTAACCCGACACTATACCGAAGACATCCCGGACGTCAGCCTGTACGAGATTAGTGTGGCTCTCAAGCAACTCAAACATGGCAAGGCCCCGGGCGATGACGGAATCACAGCCGAACTCCTGAAGGCAGGTGGTAAACCGGTTCTTAAACCCTTCAGAAGCTGTTCAATTCTGTCATTCACGAGGGGATAACGCCAAAAGCTTGGAGCAGGAGTGTGGTGGTGCTATTTTTCAAAAAGGGTGACACCACTCTACTGAAAAATTACAGGCCCATCTCACTTCTCAGCCATGTGTACAAATTGTTCTCGAGAGTCGTCACGTCTCGCACGTAGGCTGGATGACTTCCAACCTCCCGAACAAGCTGATTTCCGAAAAGGTTTCAGCACCGTAGACCACATACATGCGTTACGGCAGGTTATACAGAAAACGGAAGAATATAACCTGCCCCTGTGCCTAGCATTCGTGGACTACGAAAAGGCCTTCGATTCGATCGAAATATGGGCTGTGCTGCAGTCTCTTCAGCGGTGCCAAGTCGACTATCGGTACATCGAAGTATTGAAGTGCTTGTACAGAAACGCCACAATGTCGGTCCGCCTGCAAGACCAAAACTCGATTCCAGTGCAGCGGGGTGTCAGACAAGGAGATGTAATATCCCCAAAACTGTTCACCGCTGCACTGGAAGATGTTTTTAAGGTTATGGAGTGGGAAAGACGCGGCATCAATATAAACGGCGAGTACATCACGCACCTTCGATTTGCCGATGACATAGTCGTTATGGCTGAGACCGTTGAAGACCTCAGAGCAATGCTCGATGACCTCAGTAGAGCCTCCGGACTAGTTGGTATGAAGATGAATTTGAACAAGACGAAAGTCATGTTCAATGCTCAAGTAGTACCATCTCCCGTTACAGGCCGAGGCTCTACTCTCGAAGTTGTTGACGAGTATATCTACCTGGGGCAAACTGTTCAGTTAGGTAGGTCCAACTTTGAGAAAGAGGTAAATCGTCGAATCCGACTTGGCTGGGCAGCGTTCGGGAAGTTGCAAAAAATCTTCTCATCGAATTTACCGCAGTGTCTTAAGTCAAAAGTCTTTGACCAGTGTGTGTTGCCAGTGATGACTTACGGTACGGAGACGTGGGCGCTCACTATGGGCCTGATCAAAAAGCTCAAAGTCACTGAAAGGGCAATGGAGAGAGCAATGCTCGGAGTTTCCTTGCGTGATCGAATCAAAAACGAGGAGATCCGCAAGAGGACCAAAGTAACCGACATTGCTCGCAGAATTGCCAGACTCAAGTGGCAGTGGGCTGGGCACATCGCCAGAAGATCAGATGGCCGATGGGGCCCGAAACTGCTGGACTGGCGACCACGTACCGGAAGACGCAGTGTGGGCAGACCTCCCACAAGATGGTCCGACGACCTGGTCAAGGTCGCGGGAACCAGCTGGAGGCAAGCAGCGCAGAACCGGTCATATTGGCGATCATTGGGGGAGGCCTATGTCCAGCAGTGGACGTCTTTTGGCTGAAATGATGATGATGATGATGATGAATCACGGGCTTACAAATCCCAGTTTTTTGATAGGGTTGCGCGGGGATATAGATCCGACACGTAACCCTTGAGAAATTTGCTGTGTTGTACACCTTTTTTTTTTTTTTTTTTGTTTAGGGGGGGAGAAATGCTTTACGCATACCGCCCGGGTGCGGGAGGGGACCCGAACGGTTATGTGGGACTCCCGTTAGGCTAATGAGGCCTACGGTATACCCACTAAAAAACCCCCCCACATGCCACCTCATCGCCTTTTGGCGGGGTCACGAGAACGCTCTCGCTTACATTCGCGACCCCGCCGGCGGCAGCTGCTTCCGAGCAGCTCCATCGCGGGTGTCCGAAGACCCTCCACGCTGGACGCGCCAGATGTTTGGGCGCGCCTTCCTCCTCGGTCTCCATTATGTATTGTGGCGGACCCTCCCGAGACTGCCACAAGGAGACCTTGGGTGCCGGAATGTTTCCCGGTACCCGGCGGCATATAAGGTCTATGGTTATGCCGCCGACCACACTTCGGCTGCAGAGGATAGGGCGAGCGGCAACGACAACACCGACACTCCTCTTCCTCTGCAGCCCCACCGACGCCGTTACGGCGGAACGGACCCGCCAAGATCGCAGGGGGTAGGGAGAGTGGCGCCCCCTGCGTTCCCACCTCGGCCGCAGAGGATAGGGAGAGCGGCAACGACAACACCGACACTCCTCTTCCTCTGCGGTCCACCTCCACGCGTCCTAAGCGGGCTCAGAGCCCGCTTGGAGCGTCCTCCTCGGGCCAGCCGGCGGCCCAAAACTGGCCGGCCCTGGGTGCCTCTTCGCTTCACCGTGGGTGACCAGTCCACGGTTACTGAGCCCCTCCACCACGACCAGGTGGGCACCATACGGGGGGGCTGTGTTGTACACCTACTGCAACCCATTCACGGGCACATCTATAGATATCCGTAAACCGGTCCCAGCAGGCGTATAGACTATTGAGAAGTGATGTAAAAGACTAATGGGCTATGGTGATCGAGGATAGATGGATCAGAGATGGAACTATAGTAAAGAGGTCCGGACGCCTGCCCTAACAATCATTTTCATTATTATCATTATTTTTATCCAAATCGCTATACTGAAATGGCAGTGGGCAGGGCACATTGTACGTAGAACCGATGGCCGAACGGAAAGGTGTATCGAGTGGCGCCCACGATTTTGCACGATATCCCATACGAGTATTATAGGATTACAGCAAAATAAAAAATATCGTCCTTAGTTTATTAGTTTTATTACTTTATTTTTTACCAATTTGTCGACCCAATGAATATGTACCAAATTGCAAATTTTCTAGTAGATACCTATTCTAACGGCCACTGAGTTATGCTGCGGACAAACGTACAGACGGACAGACGGACATGGCGAAACTATAAGGGTTGCTAGTTTACTCCGGAATTCGAGAAAAGCATGTATCGGAAAAAAAATTCCAAAACCTTGGTTTTATGATCTAGAGACCGCGGCAGGCGTCAAGATGGATTCCCAAGTGCACTCCGACCACTTCCTGCTGCACTCCATCAGCGAGGTGACGCAGATGCTGTCGCGGCGCATGCTTCAGCCGTGGTTGCACCTTGATCTGGTGCATCAGGCTCTGCCGGTCTACACGCGGTTCCGGAGACATGTGGAGCGCGCTTATAGTTTTATAGATGAGGTAACTGGGCGTTTACCAAAACCTGGTCTACTATGGCGAAAACGGAAATTCCTAAATTTTTCTCTCGAAATGGCGGGTTTCGAAGTTCGCGGTCTTCCAGATCTGGTGCATCAGGCTCTGCCGGTCTATACACGATTTCGGAGACATGTGGAGTGCTTACAGTTTTATAGATGACGTTAGTAGGAGTTTACCAAAACAAATCTCAAAAAACTGGTCTTAAAATTCGTAAATTTCGAGGATTTTTCTCTGTCGCTCCGAAGACGTCATTAGAGTGAGAGAGAAAAATTTGCGGATTTTTAAGATCTCAGTACGGCTGCTGATTTTTCTAGATCTGGACGTACTTGGGCTCATTCACAGTGTGATCTGCAGGCTTAGCACATGATTGGTGCGACAGTATGTCGCCGCGAGATAGATCTCCCGTCCTTCACTAGCTATATTAACAAAAGAGGGACGGATAGACTATCTCGCGGCGAGATACTGTCTCGCCAATCAAGTGCTAAGCATATTGGGCATTTCTCCGAGCGTTTCAAGCTTTATCACACGAATCCCGTGAGAGATGCAAGAACTTTTGGATGTATGGGTAGACGTAGTTGACAACTACCAAGATATCCAAAAAATATATGAGATATCCACGGAAATCACATAATAATTAGGCTTAGGACTTTTCATAGCATATCGTGGTTCTAAAATCCTTGGAGCCGCTATGTGAAAATTTTTCGAAGTCAAAGTCAAAGTATATTGTAATATTCTATTCACTTTATATAATGACTATAATGATTTATACCTACTGTCACATCGTTACTGAGTTCATTTTAATCGAACATAATTAATTTTAAAAATCGAACTTGATTTCATAAAAAGTGCATACGAATTTAGTTATATCAGAAACCATAAAAAACTAGACAATTAGGTTCAAGACAAACTAGAAAAAGCCTCCTAGATCGAAAATAGCGATGAAAATGGCGAAAGTATCATGTTGTTTTTCTCGAAAGTTTCGAATCTTTCGTATAAATTACATGTAACTTCCGAACACTCAGCCGCATCAGTAGTGAGCTACGAACGTTTAAAAAAAAAAGTGTTTTTTTTCGAGAATTTTTGGAGATTCCATCTTTAACAGGAAGCTATGTATCTTCTTCTCCTTATTTTAGAGTTGAAATGAGATACTAATCCGAAAATAAGCCAAGAAGGTTTTTCGATTGGGTGTCTTGGAAAAAAATAGTGCAAGTTTGACTTTACGTTTACTCCTAAGCTTGTTTTTTTTTGTGACATCCTTTCAACTCACCAAAAAATAGTCCGGTCTTACCCGGGTGTACCTTATACGTAGTATAAACAGTATAATGAAATAGGTATATAAGTTTACAGTGCATTTTATAATAGTAGTGGTTTACGTGTAAAATACTTTTTTTTGCATTATTTTATTGAATTATGATTCTCCGAATGTATTGGCTCTAGTACAAACACGTGACTTTTCATTTTGCTCAGACTAAATCTCAATATCAGTTGACTAAACAGTTTAAATTATGATAAAATACTTATAAATTGGAATCATTAATCTATGCTCTATGTGATATCAACTTGAAGTCTATTTACTTCAAAGGTAACGTCAGTTTTGTTTCTTGTTCGGAAGTTACATGAATTCTACACGAAAGATTCGAAACTTTCGTGTGTCAGGAAAACAACATGATACTTTCGCCATTTTCATCGTTATTTAAGACTTTTTCTAGTTTGTTTTGAACACTAATTGTCTAGTTTTTTATGGCTCTGTTGATATAAGTAGGTAACTAATTTAGTATGTAATTTTTATGAAATCAAGTACGTTTTATAAAATTAATTACGTTCGATTAAAACTAATTCAGTAACGATGTGAAAGTATGTATAAATCATTATATTTAATATTACGATATACTTGACTTGACTTTGACTTCGAAAATTTTACACATAGCGGCTCCAAGGATTTTAGAACCACGATATGCTATGAAAAGTCCTAAGCCTAAATGTTGTCACCGAAGTCACGGCGGTTGAAACACTCGGAGAAATGTCCATCTCATAATGCTCTGCCACACTGAGTAGTTTTAGCTACTATCAAGATTTACACTTCAGGAAACATTGACGAATTGGTATATCCTTGTTACAGATTCTACAGAAGAAACGAATTTCATTTTCAGCTATTGAACCAGAAGATAAACGTAAGTGAGCAGGGAATAAATAACAGTAACGGAAAAGAAGATACTACCTTGTTGTTGTTGTGTTCTGGCCATTTTTTCCGCAACTCTCTATTTCGTCCCTATTTTGTTTCGTGGACACAACGCTGGCCCATCAGTACTGTCTTGTTGGGGACTTCACATATACCCTTGAATTTCTGTTTTTTCACTGTACCTTATTTACTAACTTATTTAGAAACTGTATACGAGTAATAATTGCTCTACGCTGCTATAATTACTCAACCTCGTATCTCCAACACTCACTTGATGGAAAAGCAGCCGTATGCAGAGTGAAAGAATTGAGATTTCCATGAATTGATTGCAGTAGATCTGAGGTTGAGTATAAATAGGACGATTAATGTTTTCCAGACCTATTTAAAAGATCCATTGAAAATTTGGCAAAACATCACGGGATAAAATTAACATCTACCTGATAAAATTCTAAACTGGCGCACACTGGAGAAAAAACCCCGATTTCATGGCATTAATTAAAAAAATCGAAGTGTGCCTTTAATGGTTTCGCTTATGTCGCTCGCATAAACAATAAAACTGAGTATCTATTCGAGACATAACTCGACCAATCAGCATGCATATATGCATGAAACGATCAGTCAAAGTTTGACTTGTTATACGGTGCAATTCGCAATCAATTTTTTGTACATTTTCAATGTTGATTATTGTTGTTATTCTTTAAAATAAAGTACCCTATTATGCATTGTATTGTTGAAGGTAAGGACTACGTATTTAATAAGATATTACATAATGTTGTCATTCCATTTGATGAAATGCGCGATTTAACTTTGTAACAAAAATAAGTGAATAAAAAATTATTGTCATGGACTAAAAGTTCACTTTCCCGTGCATTCCTGTCTTGAAACCGGATTAGTTTATATCCTTGTTTATCAAAGCAGCAATACGAGTATATAATGTATTTTGTCTATACCTTTCTATACATTTGAACAAAGTTTTCGATCTTATGAAGAAAGTAAATAATGGTAAAATTTATTTTTTCTTTTTATTTTGTTATTTTAAAAGGCTTTTATGTCTCTTTTAAGGTCGTTAGTCCCCAAAAAATCGTCAAATGCGATGACTGAAATAAAATTTGATCTCTTAAGTGGAGAAACGCGATAAATGATTTTTTCAAATTTTTTATTTGATTTATAATTCGTATTATTAATTAAACAGTGAAATAGGTGTGTTTAAAAACACAACGGAAAGTCTTTAGTGAAGTACCAATCTAATTATAACTATATTTAATTTATGCCAGGAAATCGGAGTTTTTAGCCAGTGTGTGGCGATAAAAAAATCCTTTTATTAGGCTAGGATTTTACCAAACATTTATTCAAAGAATAACTCTTTTCAGCTAGATGACAGCTGCATAGCATGACAAATTACTACGGAGTTTTGACCTAGCTAAGTATCCTAGACTAGAGTAACCTTTATTCTTCGAATAAAAGTTTGGCAAATTTGTGTCTTAGTGATAAGTATTTCAAATATATGTTACTTTTTTTTTTGTAGAAAACAACAAAGTATGGTCCAATTTTCTCGAGATGATAATCCAATCTGGAAGGAAGAAAGGCTACTCCGACGTCGAACTTCGTGAGGAGGTGCTGGTGATGATAGTAGCCGGCAGCGACACATCAGCCACGGCTGCATCATTCACCTCCGTGCTCCTCTCACGATATCCTGATGTACAGGAGAAGATTTATCAAGAGTAAGTTTCAAATGGCCAAGAATTAAAAGCATCCTCATTGCCGTCAGTCAAACTATTCTTTATTCAAGTAAGCCTATTAATAAGCATTTTCGGATCGTTTGAAACAATAACAAGGAAATAACTACCGGTTCTAAACCTACACCACTGTCCTATCAGTAAGAAACTGAACGGGACTTGATTTTGACAAATAATTATTATTATATTCATATTCATTTATTCATAAAATCAACATTTTACATGTCAAAAAATAATAAATCAATGTCAATTAAATTACAAATATTTACAATAGTCAACATATTCAGATTCTGATAACTGACAAAAGTCAATTTTGAGATAATAGCAAAAAACAGTTTTAAAGTAATAATATACGTTCCAAGATTTGATAGTTATTGAGATTTTTTTTTGTCCAAAATGAAGTATTAAAATCATACAATATGATAAATTAAAAAATACGTGCTTCTGCATTTTCTAAAATTAAATATGTGTTTTTTTCGAAATTCTGTGTTTGTACTGCGCTTTTAAAAACAGGGAAAAATATAACAATTAATAATTAAGACACAGTAATATGACCACTTACTGCACAAATTTTGCGTGCTTTATAGAGATAGGCGGCATTTTACAGGTTAAACTGCAGTAAAAGGGACTAGTGTACTGTAATTTAACTAGTATTTTGATTGAATTTTCGTGCTACGAACTTCATTCACAGCAGTAAAATATAGTTTTTTTTAAATAAAGTTATTAAATTACAACAAAACTTAGTAACAGCATAACATAACTTTATTATTAAGAAATTCAAACACGCTTATCAAGTTTCATGCCAATGAGTGAAACAGAAGGAAGTAAAAAACGATTTAAAAGTTACTTGGAAAATGCAGGCTATTTAGGGATTTGTCGTCAATAATACAAAAATTAGACAAAAATTAAGGTTTATTACCACATTTTCTTAAGCAATGAAATAACAATCAACTTAAGGTACCAGTATCGGTTGTAATCATAGCAAATGGCACATTATATTTAGCCTTACATTGATTTCAATGAGTAAGCTGACGACTGATTATGGCGTAGCACTTCTACGATTAATTTTAATAAACATAATTTCTTACGTATTCGTGTCAGTCATAATTCAAAAAGTCTTTAGAATACTGTATATTATAATACAAAACCCTATAAAAGAATAAATTGTCATTAATTATGACCTATTACTACAATAGTACTCCGCTCTTGGAGTATATTTATGTATGACACGTTATAGGTTTTGTTATGTTTTTTTTGGAGAAAACTAGGAAAAAAAAATTGCTTCATTAAAGCACCCTGTTAATAAGATAAATAAATGAAACCTCTTTAGTCATAATTCTAAAACTGCCGGCCGGTTTGTGGAGGCCTTTAATAAGGCCATGACAGACAGTGTTAAACGAACATCTTGACAGGATATTACATAGGGGATGATTATTTAGAAAATAAATTATATTGTTCTTTTTTAATTTCTAGTGAAAGTTAATTGTTTTGATGTTAATTAAAGTCCCTTAAATATCCGTGACTAATTTAATAACACCGTATATATATTATGTAACAATTCATTACAGAAATGATAAAGAATTTACTTTCATATTTTATGTTTAGCTTTGAATTTAAACTAACATAAATATATTTGTTAAATGCATCTGGAATTACCGTATAAAAAACTTTAACCAAAAAGTATATAGCAATCTTATCGAATCCCAAAACAGGTAAATACAAATTTCTAAATACTCGATTATTGATCGGTATTGGCGGTATTCGTATAATTCATATGTATAATCTACTTCATACGTTACGGCGAGGTACCGCAATCAAGAAGAAATGTAACAATATTATGGCATAACGATGATATTTGTTGGCAAGGCATTGCTTAATAAGATGATACCGCCGCCTATGAACCATAGCTCGCATAGCAAAATTAAATGTGTACAAACTAAAGAGAATTTTATTTTTAAGAACCTAATAATTAGGTAATAATACCTTTATGTGTTTAACTATATAAGTTTTTATTCGTTTATCAACAGACGACGTCTTGGTTGTTTTAAATTGTAAAATTATTTTACTACCTTAAACTGGATGTTCTAACGATATCACTATAAGCTCTCTTCAAGGAACGTCCGAGATGGAACTAACTCGAATTTGCCACTTAAAATAAACGTCTAAATGCAGTAAAAATAGTCAAATAACATAAAAACACTGCCTAAACTGCAGCCCCTTGGGGTGCTACTGTCCTTTAGCTAGTATTATTGGTATTGAAAGTAATACAACATACAGCATAATGTGTACATTAATGAACTTGTTACTGCAGTTTAGATGGCAATACGATACTTATTTGAACACTAGTGTACCACTTTAAATATCGTTATTTTATTCCTACTGCGTCTTAACTAGTAATTATGCTTATTAATCTATGAAACTGGAAACGCAGTACAACACTTTTAGCATAAAAATTGTATACTGTGTTTTAATTAGTTTCTTTATAAACGAGATACTATGAGTTCACATGCTAAAAATCATAAAAATCTACACCTGTACTGCGTTTTAGACAGTATCAGCCCAAAAACCGTAGCCGTAGATCATTTTACTGCGCTTTATATTGCATTGTGCAGGAAAAACTAGTCACTTACTGCTTTTGGGGTTTCGAGTTTCCATGTTCCAGTTTTCCAAATTAAAAACCGATCGATTGGGATTATGCGTTTTGATTTGCTGATTATAGATCACCAATAAACCAAAAATCGGAAAATTGGCAGTTACTGTGGTTTAGGAATTGCACGGCAGAATAGGTAATAGAGAATTCGGTAGGTATATAAAATATCGGATATTATTATATCGGAAGTTATATAGAAGTTCACAATATGCATCTATGTATATCTACTTATAGGTACTACTAGAAATCAGGTTTTGGGAAGCAAAATAGTTGATGGGCATTTTCGCGAGAAGAGATCCAAAAAAAATTTTTTTTAAGGTAGGTAAATTTAATGTTTTTCCTACTCAGAATAACGAGTTCTTTCAATCTAGGAGAAAAAAAGTACAAGAAAAAAATGGTCTCACATTTTTCATACATTTTACATGCTTTCCACTTTGTAACCGTTGTACTAAGTGTTTGAAAAACGGTTACGTAATAGAAACAAAAAGTTGGGACACTTTATTTCTTCTAGTAGGATCGAAAGAGCTCGTGATTCTGAGCAAGAAAAACATAAAATTTACCTGTTTCAGAAAAATAAGTTTTTGTATCTCTTCTCGCGAAAATGCCCTGATACATCATCAGCCTATATCAGTCCACTGCTTGACAACGGCTTCCCCTTAGCCTATGCGTGGACGCATATAGAGGTTAATGCCGTGCTGCTATCCCGATATCCTGACGTACAGGAGAAGGTTTATCAAGAGTAAATTTAACAATTGGCCAAGAATTGAAAGCATCCTCATTGCTTTCACAATTTTAGAAGCAGAATAGATGATACATCATCAGCCTATATTCGTTCACTGCTAGACAACGGTCTCCCCTTAGCCTATGCGTGGACGCATTAGTTAGCAGGTAAATGCCTGTATTTGCCACGGATTAGTGATCGCAGTAGTGTGTCCATTGTAAATCATGATGCTGCTGCCCATGCATCTTCGATAAATTAAAGGCCAGTGACACTTAATTTCCTTTTTCCTTTTCCTTCCTAGACTGCAAGAGGTTTTCGGAGACTCGGACCGCACCGTTACTGCTGAGGACCTGTCGCGTCTCAAATATCTGGAAGCGGTGATAAAGGAGAGTCTCCGTCTGTACCCACCAGTACCGGTGGTCGCAAGAGAAGTTCATCAGGATGTTGTGCTGCGTAAGAACTTTCACATTGCAAAATTTTATTCTTCTTCTTACATGAAAGCCACCAGATTTGTAAATGAATCATAGTTCATAGTTTATTTACTCATAAAACAATACAATGATTGTGTTTGAACATTAGTATTTACATGAATATCATTAACATTAGTACATCATTTACATGAAGACCGAGTGGCCGAGGGGTACAGGCATCAGCCGCGAAAGCTGAGTACGTTGGTTCGATCCCCACCTCGGACATAGGTGATTTTGGTCGTTTTTCTTTGGTATATGACATCTAATATTTATAATCATTACATAATTAAATATAAAACTACAAAAACGTACTTATTCATTAATTGGCAAATATTTCACCAATACTACACAAGCTTCCCCTCAATAAATATGCTTTCAAATTTTTACTGAATGTAGCACAGTTCGTAATGCCTTTTAATGTGGTCGGAAGCTTATTAAAAATTTTGATTGCCTGGATTCTAGTACAATGCTGCTCAATCTTGTTCTCCTTGATTGAATTGTGTGTTAACAACCAACTTCATTTGTAACATAATCTTTCAGCATCAGGCACAACGCTGGTGGCTGGAACGTCAGTGGGGATCCACATCTGGGGTGCTCACAGGAACCCCTCGTACTGGGGTGATGATGCTGAGCTGTTCCGCCCGGAGCGATTCCTGGACACTCTTCAGCATCCCGCCCGGTTTTTGCCCTTCAGCTATTCTGTCAGGGGATGCATAGGTTCGTTTTTAGGGTCAATCACTTCTTTTTAGGGTTCCGTAGCCAAAATGGCAAAAACGGAACCCTAATGGATTCGTCATGTCCGTCTGTCCGTCTGTCACAGCCGATTTACTCGGAAACTATCAATGCTACAGTAACGAAAGGTGAGAATATGTGTTGTATAAACCGCTACAGGATTATGATACTAAATTGTAAAAAAAAAACATTGGGGTGGGGGCCCTCCATACATGTAACTGAGGGATAGAACATTTTTTTAAGTTATATATAATGCTGTCAAGTTACACAGTAGGTAACAGTTGAATAGTTAGCTAGAAGAAAGTATCCTGCACGATCTACTATAATGATTAGTGGGTACTTTGGAAAAGCCACGTAATGGTCAAGTAAATCTAAGATCTGTGAATTTTAATACTATTGAAATGTGATTTTAAGGATGACCCAGGAAAACATAACCATTGGCAATGGGCAAGTGACATAAAAAATGATTGACTCACAAACATGTCATCATCATCATCATCAGCCTAATTCCGTCCACTGCTGGACATCGGCCTCTCCTGTTGCCTATACGTATCGACACATTAGGAGGCAAATGCCCATAATCACCACACTGGGCAAGCGGGTTGGCGATCGAGTGTGTCCACTCTAATGACGCTGCTGCCCATCATTAATCTAAAATAAGTGGTCAGTGATACTTCAATCCCTTTGTCGACTCTTACGATACCCATGGGAAGAGTTGGAGTGGAGACAAAATGTATTTTTATTGCCGTCACCACACGGCAACCACAAAAATACTGTATCTATTATTTATTATCATCATATCAGCCGAAAGACTTCCTAAAGATTGCAATAATGACGGGTTCTGCGCCACCCGCATCCACCGGAATTAATTCTGTTTTCATTTATTGAATGGAGCAAAATAACATTTTAATTCATGATTGATGGCAGCAGCGTCATCATAGGGGCACACTACTGTGATCACCAACCCGCTTGCCCAGCATAGCTATTACAGGCATTAGTTCTTAATTCGTATAGGCAATGATCAGAACTATAGGTAGGTGCAAAACTCTAACAAAACTTAAAAAATTGACACATGGAACTTTAGTCAAGAAATATACGAATATTGATTTAAACT
>JALPQI010010264.1:0-40559 GCA_025490895.1 Thaumatotibia leucotreta | reverse complement strand
GAAGCGAGGGAAGGCATATCTGCAACAATACGTTTAATTGTAATATTATGTTATTTATTTTATATTTTGTACATCAACATCATATAGACGCAAATTTCGCAGCAAAAGTTGTCAATATCTGTCTGTCTATTACCCTTTTCGAAACATAATATGGTATTTATCGATATCTATAATTGTGTAATTCCAGGAAAGCCAGGTCAGGTTCAAAATATTGTTACTAAATTTCTAAACAGCTGAAATTTGGTATAAGTAGGTATGTACATTAATTCCACTGATAAAAACATAAAAGTAATAAGAAAACAATAATCTAGGTTTGTAATATCCACATGATAATATATGCTTATGGTTACTTTTAACTGACTTAAAGAAAAGAGGAGTTTATCAATTGTACGAACTTTTATTGTAATTAATTCATGGTATGGGTTAGGGGGATTTCACTCCACGTTTCCACCGCGTTGCTACAAGTACATGCAGCGCGGACCGAAAGACTCAGAGGTCTTAAAAACATGAAATATTTGGTAGAGTAATATGAAGTGATTTTTATTTTGTGTGTCTAAAAATTATAGTGGCTGTGTCGAAATCATGAATACTTCAAATGATAATGGTACGAGTAAAAGCTGTCTGCTAGCTCTCACCGTAATAAAGAAAAGAAGCCAAGCTTTGTAAACGGTTGGAGGAAGGCCGAGTCGTCTTCGTGTTTCCGGAGTAGTTTGAAGATTGCTCTGTTGGGCGCGGTGGGCTCAGGTTGGTAGAACACGAAAGGGTCGCGCCGAACCAAGAGCCGGCTATACTCCTAAAATAGTACAAGTAGATTAATATTACTAGACCTTGAAAGTTTTCTTTTAATCTAGAATTAGATTGACGAAATTAAACATCAAGATATCGGCCCGGCCACGACATTGGCCTAAGGCGACCAGCGGCGGCTAGCGAATCCATGAATTGGATTAGACCAATGTCGTGGCCGCGGCATAAGGCGACCGGCTTAGCGGAAAACCATACCTGCGAGAGGGAGTTCCCATATCGGCATCCCGCTCCAACTCATGGATTCGCTCGCCGCCTGTCACCTTAGACCAATGCCGTGGCCGGGCTTTAATTGTTATCGATAAGTCTTGAAGTACTACCTAAAGTCCATTCATACTTAGTTGTCTTATCTTAGTAAACAACTTTCTAACCTAAAAGTACATGTTTTCTGTTGTAAACTGCTGTTTCCGTGATTAAGCAATATACTAATCACTACGGACGGACTGCACAAATACGGACTCAGATATTTTGGTACAGGCCATTTACAACAGAAAATGTTGTACTTTGAGGTTAGAAAGTTGTTTACTAGATAAGACAGCTAAGGATGAACGGATTTTAGTAGATTACATTAGTATAATTTTAAAGTAAAATCACAATATAAAAGACTTTTTTCCGTTTCTATAGGTACTTCACTTTCGTTTGAATAACTACTCGTATTATTTTTCATAAATGAGAAGCAGAAATAAAGAATGACTTACTTTCTGTTCCTTAGCAAAGTTGACAGCATGTTTAATCTGAGGCAACACAAGTGCGTCTAACAGATACTTTCTAGAAATTGAGATGAGTAGCACGTGGGTTGTAGTTCGAATCGTGTAGAAAGCAGGAAATTCTGAAACGGCCAAACGGATCAAAATATTACGCAGTATTCGTACATATATCACCCTATATTTATTTATTTAAGCTTTATTGCACAAAAATAAAACTTAAGACGTTATCACTATTCTTTTTCTCAAGGTTATAAAAGAAAAGGACAGCTCACGTTTATTACTATTTTCATGTTTTTATAATTTTTTTAAACTGAAGATGTTACGAATATAACCAGGGATCGGATACCGGTTTTTCCTGCATACTAAAGATGTAGACGACTATTCGTAGGTAAAACTACCCAGTTAAGTAGGTCTAACTTCGAGAAAAAGGTCAATAGGTATGTAGGTAGGTAGGCCCCTACAAGGTGGCAGGAGTCCGCTGGAGGCGGGTGGCGCAGGACCAGTCATTCGTTGGATGTCTTTCGGCTGATATGATGATGATGCTGATGATATTTTGACGTTTTCTATCACCAACTAAAGTGGGTTTCTTCCATCAGAGGATACAGCTTTTGATCAAAAAACCTCCATAACGAGTATGTCTAAAGCCCCAAATTACCTTGGTTGACGGTTGATTATTTTGTTAGGTGATAAACTGATAAATAAATAAAAACATCTTACGAAATATGCATTCAAGTACTCCAAAATGGCTGTTTTCGGCCAAAGTGCCTTCCACTTCTTTTGTATCGGGGTTTAAGATCTGCAAAAAAAAGCAAGTACCTACCTATATTATGTCATATCTATGTATATGTCTATATTATGTCAAATGTATTTATTTAACACAAATATTTGTTTCTCGGTCATGGCTGTCTATGTATTTAAGTATCTGTATGTAATGTATCTATCTATTATACAGCGTGGGTATTTGAAACGGGCGAATAATTAATCCAGCTATAATATCTGATCCTACGAGTCGTATAAGATAACCATTTCGTTAAATTTTGTTGTTGATTAGGTGTAATGATTTTTCTAAAGTGCAACCCAGCAGCAATGTATGCCGGCCAACTGACATGAGACTCGTATGACGTTTAGATACTTATGTCTACTTTAAGTAATGTGGCTACCAGTGGATGCAATACATAGCGGGCTCAATTATTTTGTATGAAAAAAAAAATACCTTAATTTCTAAAATAAATTTATGTAAATAGGTTCCCTAGGTCCGATAGTAATCGCCACTAAAATATTCGCCCGTATCAAATACACACGCTGTATACTCGTATATTATATCGTCGCCTGGTACCCATATCACAAGCCTTAGTTGAGCTTACCATGGGACTAGGTCGATTTGTGTAAGATGTCCCAGATATTTATTATTTTTGTTATTATTTAAATTATTATGGTCGCGCACCGTGTGGTTTCAGAGGAACTTCCTCCCGCGGACGGTCCGTCTGTGGAATGAGCTCCCTGCCGAGGTTTTCCCGTTGGACTAGAGTATAGGGTTCTTCAAAAGAGGAGTGTACAAGCTCTTATTGGGTCGGCAACGCGCATGTGACACCCCTGGGGTTGCACTTGCAGGCGCCCATAGGCTACGGTGACTGCCTTCCATCAGGCGGGCCGTATGCTTGTTTGCCACCGACGTGGTATAAAAAAAAAATTATATCTAATGCACAACAGAGAATGTATAAAAGGCGGACTTAATGCTATGAAGCATTCGATTTTCGGGCAAAGCAGAAAACATGTGAAATGAAATTTATTTGTTAGAATATGGTACATAAATTAGATCTTAAATTATCATTTGTTTCTTCATATTCTACCGTCAAAGCGGTGTACAAATATTAGTCTTATATCTAATCCTTATATCTACGTATTTACATTTATACATACTAAATTAACTAGGAAAATACATCACCGACACATAAACTCGTCGACACTATAAAAACAGTGCTCTAATAAATACCTATGTAAATGTTTTTTGAAAAGTGTGGTTGGTTTATTTTTTAAGTCGTCGGGTAACTTATTATAAACTTTTATTGCCATGAAATATATATTTTTTTGGAATAATACTAAGCGAGATTTGGGCAAACTTAGCTTGTGTTTCCATCTAGAATTCGAGCCGTAAGCCTCTTCTCTGGTCTTGAAGAAGTGTGCGTGTTGTTTTACAAACATGCAGCACTCCTTTATGTATAAACATGGCAAAGGTAGAATTTTTAATTTGGTAAATAATGGTTTACTTGCCTCCATGTATGCAACCTGACTTAATATTCTTATACATTTTTTTTGGGCCTTAAATGCTCTGTCTACATCAACGGAGTTGCCCCAGAGAATTATGCCATATCATAATATAGAGATGTATGCATGATAGACACTAAGGGCAGCACTAAGAGAAGCTACTTTAAGTGTTCTTTGGAGGGCAAATTGAAACGTATTTATCTTTAGACAAATAGAGTCAATGTGACTTTTCCAATTACAATACTTATTCAAAGTGAATCCAAGGAATTTAGTAGTTTCTACCTCTGTAACTTTGTAGTTCTTATAATGTATGTCTAGTTTTATTGGCTTTGCTTTATACGTCTGAAATTGTACTACCGATGTTTTGTTAAGGTTTACTTTTAATTTATTCTCACTAAGATACGTAATAACAGTTTGTAGAGCTCTATTGATCTCTGCTTCAAATGTGTCTTTATTCCGGCATTGAATTGCAATTGTCGTATCTTCTGCAAATAATAAACATGGGTGATCTATGCATTTGGGAAGGTCGTTGATGTAAGCAAGAAATAAAATGGGCCCCAGTATGCTACCTTGAGGTACCCCTCTGACAATTTTACGGAACCGTGACCTAAAAACTTTCTTTTCACCCTTACATAATGAGGCAATCTCTGTGCATTGTTCCCTGTTGTTCAAATAACTTTCTAACCAAGCATATGCATTACCTCGAATACCGTAGTTTTCTAATTTAAGTAAGAGCCTTTCATGACAGACGAGGTCGAAAGCCTTTGACATGTCTAAAAACAAAACCGCTATAGGGATTTTATCATTAAGACTTTCAGTTATTAGTTTTATAAGTGAAAACCCTGCTAAAAGAGTAGAGCTATTCTTTCTGAAGCCATATTGAGCGGTGCTTAAAATATCAAATTTAGTAAAGAAGTCAATAATTTTTGCTTGCATTACCTTTTCAAAAATTTTTGATAGGATTGGAATTAGCGTAATAGGCATATAATTATCTAGGCTAGTTTTGCAACCTTTTTTCAGTAATGGTTTGACTACCGAAAGCTTCAACCTATCTGGAAATTTACCTTGTTCCAAGGATAGATTTATGATATAAGTCAACGAGGGAGTCAAAGCGTCAACACACATTTTTAAATGTAGGCGTATATAAGGTCCTAATTTATTAGATGCAGATATTTTAATACATGATACTTTACATTAAAATAATTAACTTTAAATATAAATTAAGAAATCTTTTCATGTAACTTTTTTGATTTCATTTTCCTAACAAAAAAATTAATTATAATTTCGTCTAAAAAAAAACATCATGTGCATGTCACAATAACACTGTCTGTCATGTCATCAAACGACACAATCCAACGGAAAATAACATGACATTGACAATTAAGTATTTAATTTATCGACGTGAAGTGGCCAGTTCCAGTTGAGTGGTACGTAAAAGAGGTACTAGAATCTGTTCAATGAGTTTTCATTTAATAATCACATAAACAGGGTGTTTTTACGTCGCAAATTTGTTTTTCCGTTTTCTCCAAAAAAACATCGTAAAAGCTATAATGTTTCACGGTTTAATATACTCCAGAGACCGAGTACGTGTCATACTTCCTGGCGGTGACATGGTGTCGTACAGTATTCAAACTAACATCAATAAAATGTACATGAAATGTACGAAATTGTACGCTAGTTAAAAAAAATTGTACTACACGTACGAGACGAGAAAACGGTGTTAATCCGTCACCGCTAGGAAGCATACTTCCTGGCGGGGGCTATTTATTTTATTATTGTTGCGGCCGAGTTTTCAATGGGCATCTCAATCAGAAAATATGTACGAGAAATGTACGTTCTGGTTCTAAAGCGTTTTTAGGTATATCTATCTCATAGGTCCTTTAATTTGGTACTAAAAATCATTTCAATGGAACTTGATTTATTTAACGTGTTTGATCAATTATATACATCAATATGTGGCATGTAATGGTCGTCACACATATTTATGCATGTACATAACTATTATTACATTGTGCAGTAGGTACATAAACTGTTTCCCAATAATTGATTAATTATCATTGTAAATAACTTCTGTGCGTTAGGATATAGTAAATAGGAATATTACTAAGTATAATTCGTTATATTAGTAACGTACAATTTTCGTACATATTTTTTAATTGACATGCCCATTGAAAACTGGGCCGCAACATAACAAAATAAATAGCCCCCGCCAGGAAGTATGCTTCCTAGCGGTGACGGATTAACACCGTTTTCTCGTCTCGTACGTGTAGTACAATTTTTTTTAATTAGCGTACAATTTCGTACATTTTATGTACATTTTTTTGACGTTAGTTTGAATACTGTACGACACCATGTCACCGCCAGGAAGTATGACACCCGAGTACTATCAGCTGTAAAAATATCTGCATCTAATAAATTAGGACCTTATATAGTATAGGTGTATTATTGACCCCGGTATCGGAATGAAATCAGGTACAGATATTCTATTTCACGAAGTCCGTTTGGTTATGTTATGAATGTTGTCAGGCGTGCATGTATATAATGCTTTAGTGTGCGTAAGCGCGGGAGCGCTCAGTCACGATCGCGACGCGGTCGAGGTCGCTAGTGTTCTGAGTTCACGCCAGATTGTCTCACGAAGTAGCGTTAGCATGGAAACTAAACGTCAAAAAAAATTATAAAACAAAATTTATTTTTTGTAAATTTATATCATCCACGCTGATAAGAATGACGATAGTAATTGTTAAAATTATTATTTTTTACTTACAATACATTTTAATCACGTGTAGGTACTTCTGCTACCTATTATTATGATTATTATTTGTGCGTGGTGGATACATTGTTTCACTGAATTGGACTTTTAATATTCATCAGATAGTGTTTTTTTTTCTTCGTGATATCTAAATTGAAATGCTTACTTATACAAGGTGGAATTCGACGAGGGACGTTTACGGAAATGGGAGATAGTTAATGAAAATGAAAATGAAAATCTTTATTTTCAGACACCAGGTATCCATAGAAATAAATAATTAATTACACTAATGTTAGTAAAAATACAAACTTAAAATAAAAATCTTACACTATTATTAGGAAAATACATAATGCTCATTGGATCTAACATGCATTAGCATCCAATGAGCAATAAGAGGGCTATCCACCCATCTGCAATGACCCTCAGGAGAGTGTTGGAGCTGTCCCTCACGCGCTGCCACAATGACGCCACCCTTTTACGCAACACCGCGTGGAAGCCGTCCGTGCCCCACTCGGCGAACATTCCCGACGCCCTGCAGCGCCAGGGCAGCCCCAACAAACCCCTGAAGGCATTGTTATATTGAACACGCAGAGCACTAAAAGTCCTTTTGGTATAGTTGCTCCACAGGTTACACGTGTACAGGTTTTGGCAGTAAGTTTTAAACAATGTTAATTTCACATCTTGGGAACAACGCGAAAACCTGCGTGATAACATGTTACCTCTAACGGATAGTGCTCTGCGTTCTCTTTCCATATCATCATCATCTTTAAGAGTGTCAGTGACCCAGTGCCCCAAATATTTGAATTTTGTCACAGCCTGAAGAGGAGAACCGTCTAGACTAATATGTGGTATAGGATACGTTTTAGTACCAGACTTAAAGACTAAAATCTCACTCTTTTTGACATTATATTTGAGCCCGTGGGCCACTGCATATCTCTCACATATATCCAGCATTATTTTCAATGCATTTATTGAGGGACTCAGCAGCACCATGTCGTCGGCATAACTGATATTGTTGACAAAGCAGCCGTCCACTGAACAACCCACGCCAGCGCTACTGAGCTCCTCAATCAATCCATTGACGTAAATATTGAAAAGTGTGGGTGACGTTAACCCCCCCTGTCGGACTCCACACTCCATTTTATAAGGGTCTGAGTATTGTCCAGCCCATCTTACGCTATTTATTTGATGATCGTACCAATATTCAAACATGTTAGTTAACTCAACTGGTAAAGTAGTCTCATTGCGTAACTTATGCCACAATAACTTGTAAGACACAAGATCAAATGCCTTCGACAAGTCCAAAAAACAAGCAAAGACTGGTGTATTTCGCTTTGTGTAATATTGAACAGTATGCTTAAGGCATAAGACAGCCGATTCGGTTGACAGTCCGGGGCGAAATCCGAACTGGGCGTCATGCAAGCTGATATGATTATTCAGATGCGTGTTAAGCACACTGTCCAATACTTTAGCCATTATGGTAGCCAAAGAAATTGGTCTATAGTTGGACTTGTCGGAGGCATCGCCAGTCTTATTTTTTACAATCGGCACCACTATGGTTTTCATCAGGTCTTCAGGTAGATAGTTGTGGCGAATACATAATGTGTAAAACATTGCTAGGATCCTTGGGAGATGAGCGCCCGCATGTTGCAGATGCTCAATACTGAGACCATCGTGTCCGGGTGATTTACCCCTCGTCATCTGGCGTACGACCTTGGATATTTCTGCTGATGTAACTCTGATCGAGGCCCCATTCACACGAGTCCCATCACCAAGCACAGGCTATCGCTCATCCACCTTCAAAGGTTCCACCTTGAAATGATCCTTAAAGAGGTTTGCGATATCAACTGGCTCACTGACATTATCCACACTTACCGGAAGACTCACTTTAGGGTTCAGTCTATTTGTAGATTTCCAGATTTGTACAAAGTTCTTAGATTTATGGTGAGAGGCAATATTATCCATTACAATCTGGTCTTTTTTATTCTGACAGAACTTAAGTTTGGCTTTGAAACGTTTTCTAGAGCTGCACATCTCCTCATACAATTGACCTGATTTTGGTTTACCAGACATGCACCACTCCTGAAAACATATCCTCGCCCTTTGGTGAGCCTCCCTGACGCGTCTATTCCAGCCTGCGATATGACGCTTACGAAGTTTTTTATGGTAACTAGCAATTGAAGCTTCTTTAAGTATCACTATAATAGACTCATACATGTTACTTATAATCACCTTATGATCTGCGTTATAACAAACATTCTCACAACATTGTTCCGGTTCTCTAGGAAAATCAATATATTTTAGTTTATTATTACACATATTTCGATAGTCATTTATCTGGGACAGTTCCCTTTCACCCCATATTATACCCCTACAAATGTTACTCTCCATGTATGTGGTGTGAATATTATTTTTTGCTATATTTTTATCTAAATAACATACTATGTATTTCCAAAGGGAAGTGATCAGACCAAAACACGTCGTAGTGTATATTGACTTCAGAAACTGTTAGTCTAGCCGCCTTTGTAGTTACACAGTGGTCAAGCCAGCGGGCACACCCGTGGCTATCGCTGACGTACGTATAAGAATCCGCCGGTAAGAGCTCAGAGTCCACTATACACAATTGTTGTTCACTACAAAAATTGTCCAGTTCAATGTAGAATGGCATGCCTGGGTGCGCATTAAAATCGCCTAACATGTATATGAGATCCACTTGTTCACTGTCAATAATCGCATATATTTCTCCTAAACATTCCGTAAATTCAACTAGGTTATTACGCTCGTCAATCGGCATGTAAACAGAAAAAACTATCATGGACCTATCACTCATTGTCACTTTAATCGCCGTTAGCCTTACACTTTTACACTGAATTACGGAAACACACGGAAACCTGTATTTACACCACATGATTGCAACACTCCCGTGGACAAATCAACCGCGGTCGTGCCGCAGTACCCGAACTCGGCGTCAGCAGTTCCCAGTAGTGGTATATCGTGTTGTAGTAACCATGTCTCGGAAAGTGCGATTATATCAGCTGATTTACACAGAGATCTCACACACTCGATAGATCTTGAGAAACCTTTACAATTAAAGGATATGAACTTACTTGTACTGTCCATTATGATGATTGGTTGTCAGCTTTGTCCTTATCTTTCTTAAAAGAAAAATCCACGAAACGCCTAAAAAGTACACCTTCCGGCCAAAAGTCTTCCTTTAGAAAAGTGTTCAACTTACTTTTAGGTACTAGTACTTTGTAAGCGTCATAGCCCCGGCCAATTTTCAAATTAATTTTTTTCAAGGACACATTTATTTGTGTCTTATTGTAAACATGAGTAGTTATGTCATTTTCAGCTGTGGACTTACTGACATTATAAATAAATAGTGGTATTTTGATATCGGCAGCCTTAAAATTATCACTAAAATCGGTAGCAGCCGTTCCCATTTTCCCCACTATTCTATTTCTAAATCTACGCCTCTGGGCATCCTTCCAACCCTCGTCAGGGTTTTCGGTTCTCCACTGTCTAGGCTCCTTTAATTTACTCGCATAAGACGTCATATTGTCATTATTAACCGTGCACATTCGCGGATCTGATTGCGCATTTTCCAAGTCCGTGGGTAACATCGGTGATTCTGCATGCGCAGTGGCCGAATGACTCGTATGCAGTACCTGAGGGCACATTCGCGTTCCTGTATGCGCAGTCTCTAAGTCCGTAACGTTATGAAAGTGAGTGAAGCGAAAGTGGTCTGTCAGGATCGCAGCAAATGGAAATCCGTGATCTCTGCCTACCCCTCTGGGAAAAAGGTGTGATTTATGTATGTATGTTGTATGTATTATTGACTTTGAGACTATACCCGTAGGTACCTAAGTAACAGATCAGGATGCTTAGCCAAGTTGCCAATCGCTAGCGCTTAATCGTCAATCGCAGCTAACTGTCTTTGTCGCTCTAATACGTAAGAGTGACAGAGAGGGAAAACTACGACACGCTACTAAGCGCTAGAGCTTGGCAACTTGGCTAAGCATCCTGATCTAAATAAAGACGTAAATACAGCATATCAAAAATTTATAAAATTTATGAATTATAATTATAAAAAATATTGGATGTCATATACCAAAGAAAACATTACCAAGATCACCAACGTCCGAGGTGGGAACCGAACCCACGTGCTCAACTTTCGCGGCTGATGCCTGCACCGCTCGGCCACTCGGTCTTAGCAACTACCAGTCAATTTTCTCGGGTTTATGCAATCCCTTACAAGGCTAGGCCCTTTTGACCATACTCTAAGGGCAAGCAATATTCATCAGATGCATGTGCATGCACTTGCACCTCTTATCAGACGACTTTTCAGTTTTCTAGAATAGCTGGTGCTGCCATCTATTAAAATAATACGGTACAATTACAAGATATTATAATTTAAAATAGGTTCATCGTATTCAACCTGCCAAGGTGTGCAAATAGTACATGCAAGTACATGCAAAGAGCGTCGCTTGGATACTTATTGAATACAGTATTTACAATGCCTAATTCTACCTAATTCTATATTGTTAAATATTCCTTAATGCTATAAAAAAATCATTTTTCTTGTAACCACTGGGTCAGCTTAATTTTAAATGATTTTTCTTCTAATTTAATTTCATTAGGTAAATTGTTATATAAGGTTATACACATTTTATAGCAGTTTTTCTTATAAATGTAACAGCGACTAGGAGGACGATACACTAGTTTTTTGTATTGTGTTCTTGTGTGCTTCGTACTTCTCTCACAACGGTTTATAAAGTAGTTAGAGTTCTCTTTAACAAATAGACAGGCTTCCTTTATATATTGACATGGGAGTGGTAATATTTTAAATTTCCTTAATACGAGTAGTGGCTCACAACTGTCCATAAACCAACTATTTTCTAAAGCGCGGAGACATCATTTTTGTAATAAAAAGACGCGCTCTATATCTGTGGAATTCCCCCAGAGAACTAACCCATAACTTAGCACTGATGATACGTACCCGTGATACGCCAACAAGGCTGCTTCTAATGACACTATTTGTCTCAGTTGTTTTAGAGCAAATACAAACTTGGACAACTTCTTACAAATATGGTCTACTTGAAGTTTCCAGTTTAAATGCTTGTCCATATTAAATCCTAAATATGTACAATCGTTCACTAACTCTACTGCGATGTTATCTTTTAATGTCAAAAAGTAATGGCTTTTCAGAATAATTACAAGATTTCATTGCTTTTGTCTTATATTGATTGTTTCTCTGTCTGTTGAACGGACTATAGAATTGAGTGCTATTGAATTAGATAAATTTATTGTTGTGTGCGTGTACAGGCCGCCTTTAAGTAATTTTGAGCAATATGAAAGTCTAATGGAATCTGTGCTTCATAAAATATCAGTTTGCGGTAAGAAGTTACTTATATGCGGCGACTTTAATGTAAACCTTTTAGAAAATTCAACAACAATACAAGATTGTTGAATCTATTTAAGTCTTCTAAACTCAACCACATTTTTATGGAGCCTACTCGTATCAGTGCAACTAGTGCGACTTGTATTGATAACATTTTCACTGATATTTTTCCTGTTAACAAAAAAGTAATCAGTAATTTAGAGTCAGATCATTTAGGTCAATTAATAACGTTTGAGACTATCAGGAAAAATAACATTAGAAAACAAATATAACTCATTTATTCCAAAAATAATCACGTCCATTACAAAAATAACCCAAATAATTTAAATATACAATACAATAAAAACTAACTTAAAATAACAAACTAAAACTATACTAAAAACCCTGCTGCGCCACGCCTGGTCCAAAAGTCCCCATCACGCTCGCTGCGTTACCACGTTGTACAGCGATGGAGACTTGTTGAACCAGCCATGAACCAGAACGTGGGTCACCACCCCTCTCCCTCAACCGCCTACCTAGCTCCCTGAAAAATTCACCGGCCTCGTGACACCAGGGCCCAGCCGTTTCGATGGCAATGGGCACAAAGTCATACGTGACCCCCAAGGCAGAGTATTTGGCGTGTTTATTCCTGGCAGCAGTTTCCGCCGCCGAGCCCGCTGACCTGACAGTGTGCCTCAAATGCGACGCAGCAAATGTACTGACACATGTTGCGTCCCACAGTAGGCACCGCCCTCTGCGCCAGGGAACCAGTGTAAGCCCGTCGGGTGTTTTCCCGTCCAAACGAGACAAGCCCGGTGACTCCAGGACACATGGAACCTTCGCTGCCACTAAAGCCCGACGAACAATTTCGTTGATCGAATGGTGCCTAGAGAAACGGCCGGCGCACCTCTGGCAACTAAGCCCATGGTGGCCGTTCTCCTCCACCATCACCCCATAAATACATCGATGCGCGTTACACACCTTGCTCCCCAATCTCAACGCCACCACAATTCTCAAAGAATCATTGTCGAGCAGTGTACCCAGTTGTGGGGACGGCAAGGCATGCAACCACGCACCCGCCTCTGGTTTTGAAACAGCCCTTAGACGCGCCAAGTCGGCTCCCGAGACTCCACTCTGCAAATGTTCAAAAGCCGACTTACAAAGGATATCATCCCACCCTCGCTGAGACAACAAGCATTCTGGGCGCTCATCGCTTTGACACTTAGTGGCCCACGCCGCCAAAGCCCCGGAAACGAACGGCATACTGACTTTGCCATTCTCAACCGACAGGATACGCGCCACCAGATCTGCTGAGCCATGTGCCGAAGCCAAAAAAGCCACCAGCCCAATGTCCTGAGCTCGACGGACCCCAAGACCGGCATACCGAACAGGCAAGGACGCCTGGAGCCACTGATTGTCACTTAGACAGACATTAAGCAATGACTCCAATGCAAGTTTCAGTGTGACGTCAAGTGCACGCACCTCCTCTTCGAAAAGCCAAGTTGGAGCCGTCCGCAACGAGTAAACCATGCGAGGCAGCGAGAAACAGTTTCGCAACAGAATGAGGGAGACGTGCCCAGATAGATGAGCCAACCGCTCCCCTACCTCTGAAAGTGCCTGCCTTTTTAGTTGCAAGATAGAGCTGACACCCTCGGAAAATATGGGAGTACCTAGTAGGCTAAAAGAAGATCTATCAATCATCCTCATTCCGGGCAAAACTGCTTCAAGATCTGAAAGAGCGTCCGTAGTAACGTCACCATAGGCAAAACATTCGCATTTGGCTGCATTTATGTCCAGGCCAATCCCCTTCAAAGCCGGTATTAAAACCTTCAAGCTCTCGATGACCGCATCCGAGCTGCCTCCAATAACTCCATCATCCAGATACCATAGATTTAAAGGCGCTTTCAATGCCGAGACAACCTTTTGGATGGCTAAGCAGAACAAAAGAGGTCCTAGCGGGTCTCCTTGCTGAGCACCAACCTGAGACTGGATGATATTCCCCGCGTAGAAAAGATTACTCGGTGACGCATAGCACTGGTAGACGAAGGGGTATGCTCAAGGACCTCATTGAGAATAATATCTCGCTCCACAGAGTTGAACGCATTCTTTATGTCGATTTTGACGATAACATCCTCCGACGCATGGCGCTCAAAAACAAAATGAAGAGTAGCATGAATCGCCGCCTCACAGCCAAGCCTACTACCGAAATCCACCTGTTTCGGCAGTAAATATCCAGACATTTGTTCCCTTACTGCCCGGCAACACAGCTTAGCCGTGAGCCGGCGGAACACACTACCTACCGCAATTGGTCTAATGCCTCCGTCCTTCTTCTCCAAAGCACAAAGCGAGGCACCGTAAAGAAACGGTCTCACCTCAATGTTGAGCATGCCTCTCAATAAAAATTGCAGAGCTTTACAAGGGAGTTCAACAAACGGGGACCGTTATCGCTCGCAGAGGGTGAGATCATTTCCTTGAGGTGTTGGGGCCTCAAACCATCAAGGCCAGAGGCGGAACCGTTATAAAATGAAGCGATTGCCTCCGCCACCTCCAAAGACGTTACCGACAAAAAAGGGCTTGTTATACTTGGCTCAGGTGGCAAAGTCACTGACCTCGATGGTGGGGGGTGTTTCTCCTTCAACGCGTGAAGGGTATTTTCATTTGAGGGAGCCAGCGCAGAATCGGAAAGAAGCAAACGAACAGCCCCCCTTAAATCCCCATCGTACACTTTAGTTTCAATGGCCCTGTAAACTGATGCCGGCCGACCTCCAGACTGAGTATCCGGCAAGCCTACTCTGGAAACATTAATGTTATTTTTGACTTTAGTTGTCAAAGATTGGCGTTCAGTTGCGTCAGGGACCCTTAGAGCAAAGTAAGAAAAGGACATTAAACGACACCAATCTTCGACACCATTAGTGCGCAGACAATCCTCTATGACCGAACACAGCTTACCAGCTGCCATGCACCTTGCTCCTTTCGGTATGTGTCTCAATACCCGAATTTGTGATTTCAAGCTTGATAAATCCCCAAGCTGAATTTCAGTTTGTGGCCCAACCCGGGGCTCTTCGTCAGTGACACTGGTCGGATTAGAATTGACACGCAAAACATTATTGATACCATGGATTCGGCTTAGATGAATATTAAGTCCCTTTTGGCCCTTAAAAAACCGGACCGGAGAACAAAAAGGGCACGGTACAGGGTCGGGGTTCGGTGAACGTTCACGAGGTGAGCGTGGGGGTGGGACAACAATGACAGGATTTCCCCCCGACATACGACAAATACAACCTTAATCATAAAATGAAACCATATTAATCATTAAATAAACAAAAATGCAACACCATCAAATAAAAAAAAAATATAAAAATACATTTAGTCATAAGCTAGGTACAGTACAATACAAGATGGAAGTTAAAATAGGTACAATATGAAGAGCGCTTAAGAAAATCAAACCTAAATGTGTGTATACTAAAACTTACGTAAAAAAAAATTTTGCGTGCTAAGTCCAAAAAGCAGTTTTAGTTCAATAATGTCAATTATTCAATATTAATTAGTATTCAAAAATAATTAATCCAAAAAAAAAAACAACAGGTATACATTCATAAAAAACAAAACTAAAACAAAGCTATAATTGGTCAACTACAATATAAAACCATACATTGAAACGGGACAAAAAAGTGTATAACATAGATTAAAATAAAGTTAAAATAATTTGAACATCAATGTAAACAAAGATTTAAAAAAAAACAAACAATCCCCTTAAACACAAAATCTAATAAAATTAATCTTGAGAAGTTGATCCTGGAACACCCGTGCGTGAGTCCTTCGCAGCTCGAAATTAGGTCCACTTTCGAATGACGGGTCATATGACAATATAGGTACGGCACGGCGAGATAGGGATGTTAGCAGCTACAAGAAACGCATGTGGTAAGTAGGTACGTCGAGCGCACAAGTTCCAAACCACCCGCCAGGTTGCACAGAAAACCAATGTTCGTAATTGCACTTTAATACACCGTTCAGTAACTGTTGATTTCTCCGCCGTAGCACATCGATTGCCACAACTCCGTGCGTTGTTTATGCAACTCCTTCCAATAAAAAAGTTTTTGTTTGAGTAGTGAGAGTAGTGAGAGTGATATGTAAACAGCTGTGACGGACAATGACGTTCTCAAACAACAAACTGCAACTTTGCTTCACACACGGGATTTAACAACAAGTTACCAATAGCACAGGTTCGTAGCACTTTATAGTCTGTAAATCACACATTTACGCGCCGTTTTTTCCCTTCGTACTTTTTCCCGCGGGCGTAAAATACGAACAGCGTTATGCACGCGCTACTTTTTTTTTTTTTTTTTAAACATATTACTTTTGTGCCAGTAACCACAAGCCGTGTTGAACGAATGAATCGTAGCACCTGAATTGGTAGTAATATTTAATCATTGTGTTAATTGTGGTGAGTTTCTTGATCTTATGAAACATAGTAAAGTAACTCCCTTATTTAAATCCGGTAGCACTTCAGACCCCACTAATTTTAGACCTATATCTGTGCTACCAACGTTCAGCAAAATTTTTGAAAAAATAGTTTTATCGCAATTAATTAAGCACTTGAACGTAAACAATTTAATGCATAACAAGCAATTTGGTTTTACTCGGGGGCGCTCAACATCTGACGCTGGTGTCGAATTAATTAAACACATATTTGATGCCTGGGAAGAATCACGAGATGCTTTAGGTATCTTCTGTGATTTGTCCAAGGCCTTCGACTGCGTTTGTCATGAAACATTAATCAGGAAGCTAGACAATTATGGAGTTAGAGGATCAGCATTAAATTTACTGGAATCTTATTTACGCGGTAGAATACAAAGGGTTGATGTGAATGGACAGCGATCGCCGGGGTCATTGGTCTCCACGGGTGTACCACAGGGATCTATATTGGGGCCTTTCCTTTTCCTTATCTACATAAATGACTTGCCACATCTCATAGAGATCCACCATGACATAGTATTGTTTGCAGACGACACCTCACTTATTTTTAAAGTCAAACGACAGCAACAAGCTTGGAATGATGTAAATAATGCTATTTCTAAAGTAGTAAACTGGTTTAATATGAATAACTTAATGTTGAATGAGAAAAAAACTAAATGTATTAAATTTGTTACAAGTAACGTAAAGCATCAACAGGCTAGTAAATATTTGTGAAAGGCGAGGAATTGGAAATAGTTGAAAGTACAGTCTTTCTTGGTATAACACTAGACTCTAAGCTTCAGTGGGGTCCTCACATATCCAATCTCTCGAATAAACTGAGTTCTGCAGCTTTTGCAGTGAGCAAGATCCGTCAATTAACTGACGTCGATACAGCTCGGTTAGTAAATTTTAGTTATTTTCATAGCATTATGTCGTATGGCATTTTATTATGGGGCAGTGCTGCCAATTCAGAGACTAACACTATTTTTGTTCTGCAGAAGAGGGCTATTCGAGCGATATATAAAATGAGCCCTAGAGACTCACTTAGAGATAAGTTTAAGGTTATTAATATAATGACATTGTATTCTCAATACATCTATGAGAATATTATGTATACTTCATAAATTGGAAATATTGCATGAAAGAGAATCACACTTACAGTCACATGTCAGTTACATAGGAATGTTGAGCCACTTGGTAAGGGATGCAATTTGGTCGAGTAATATTATGGGTTCGGTATTTTTCGTTAGTAGGTACGATCGCGACATTTCCGATGGTCCCCGATGATATGTCATCGAATCTTTGTTGCGTCAAAATTTCAGTATTTGAAAATTAGTTGACATAATAAAAATTCCTTTGTCTACGAAAATTAAGAATTAGCTATTGGCCATGATTAGACGCTAGATGTCGTTGTTCCTAGTGGAAACTGGATAACGACAGTTCTTCATAGATTTGTTTAAAACCGTTTATTAATTTAATCATGGTTTCTTCAAATCGGATGCCATGATTTATCTGACATTAATAGGCGAGGTATTTTTTCAAGTCATGATATTTTTACAAATAGCCATGTTATCGGGCAATTTTAAATTATTTTTTTCATTGACAGAGACAAATGCTATTGCTGTCTTTATTATAATTCATCAGATCTCTTAGTTGAATACTTATGTAACCTTTGTGGAAATATGGTAGATAGACGTTTGACAGTCTACCTATAATCTTTTAATCTGTCAGTAGCCATACAAATGTTTAATAGAGACTTGATAGTTACTGGCTGAAATTCAAACTTTGAAAAAATATCTGACAGTGACAGCCGTTGAAAGGAAAATAAACGAAAATTTCTACATAGCAGCTTAGCAGTCAAATTACCGGCTCTGAAGTTGTCGTCGTTGTTGACGTCTCCAGAACTAAAGCGGATGTTATATATAACGTAACTATAGTAACGTCAGCTTCCGGAAAAATCGCGATTTTTGTTATTACGTAACCACGGTAATGTCACCTTCTGAAGAAACCGCGAGCGATCATTGGTTAACCGTAGCAATGCCTGCGCCATTGGTCAGCAGAGTTCGGCCGAAGTCGTGATACCAGTCTCATAAGATTTCGGAACCCGATTTGTATTATTCGACCAAGTTGCGAACAGTGCGAACAATCAACATTCATATTTCATTATTTAATTTGAAGTTGACATAATATAAATATATTTATCTCTTTCATTTTCTCTCTGCTCTGTCTTTAATGGTCCCTTAGGAGTGTTGCTGTTTGTACATAAAAATATTATCAATTTTAGGAAAAATTGTGACATACATAATATTAATACTAGAAACGAACCTAAGCGTTTCGTTATGACAACTACTTGCGTGGTCGCTACCATCGCCTCCTAGCGGATGAGGCATCCCACACGATGGCTCACCAGTTTTCTCCAATTGTTCGCTCCCGTATTCTGCTTAATAAATTTTTATTTTTTGCACCAGGCTCCGATTTGTTCGCAGACAACCTTGACAAACTTAAAAAAGAATTCTTGCGTTTTTGTAAAACAGTAACATAAATGTGATAATTATGTATGTTATTTTTAACATAAGCTTCTTGTACTGATCAATGTATTATTGCTTAGTGTTTTTTATCTTACAATCTGTAACGCTTTGGCTTGTCAGCTGTTAGTTGTAGATGTATTAAATAAATAAATAAGTAAATAAAACTTTTATTATTATTATTAACAACTCTGTTTCTGTACATTGTAATCTCTCTTGTAAATAGCTTTTTATCCATTCATTAGCGTTTCCTCTTACGCCGTACATATCTTATTTATTCAGCAGAATTGAGTGGTCAATGAAATCAAAACCTTTACTTAAATCAATAAAAATTGCCATAATATGAGTTTTCTGATTTAGACTCTCCGATGCACTCTTCACTAGATTGAAACAGGCAAGTGTAGTAGATTTCCCCTTACGAAAGCCAAATTGCTTAGGTGTTATAATGTCGTATTTGTTTAGAAAATTATTGAGTCTCTCCAGAAAGGCCTTCTCTAGAATCTTTGACATAACCGGTGTTAAAGTTATCGGTCTATAGTTGTTAGGATTAGATTTATCACCCTTCTTATACAGGGTTACTTTTTCACCAGTACAAAAAATCAACATACGTAATAGTAGTCCAAGTTACAGAATACTAGCATTTTTTTGTTACTACCCCTTTAGAACAATAAAACTAAAATACCAATGTTTGAACTTATCCGCAAACCTAACAAGAAATTTGGACGCATTACGCATTATCAATGTACATAACTAGCAAAACACACGAACTGGCAACTGTTTGTTTAACTTCATCGCACGCGGCATGGCGGCTTAGAAAAGCGGCGGCGGTAATCAACTTATGATAATGACTTTGTTATTGTTCGAGCGGCCGGCCGGCGCGCGATAACAGAAAGATGTACTCAGTGATCTAGTTTGATGTACCAAATTATTTTTGCAATCATATAATTGTTACCAATTACCAACATTTTGTTCTACATCTTTTATAAGATTATAAGTTAAGTACCTACTGCGGAATGAAGTATCGAGACAAACCAATTTTGGAGCATCCCATGAAAACGGATCTATATCTGGACCCCTAACGTTTTTTGACCTATTTTTACATTCACTAACGTTTTATGTCCGAATGATCATTTGTCCTAACGCTCATATGCCATATTTTTAATTTTTCTAATATCGTATGGATGATTTTTGTTTTCCCTAATGCGTTATATCCTAATTATCATTTTTCATATCAATTATTTATCCTAACGTTATATGCAATAATAGTCATGTATCATAATTGTCAGTAAGCCTAATGATCGATAATCCTAATAATCGTATTTCCTAACTCTGTATGGCCTATTGCAGTTTATCCTATATCTGTAAGCTGCTGACCTGACGGGTCAGAGTATAGCAAAGGGGGCGCGGGAAATTTTTTGATGGGGGTGGTGTCATTATAACACATATTTTTTATGCTATCGTATAGAGGACGCTAAAATAAGCATGTTTTGTATGTATAACTTTATAATTACCAAGATATCCAAAACCAAATTTTGGGTCTATATCGGGTGGCATAATGTTTTTATTTCGAAAAATTTGTCGCATAACAACTTTACGCCGAAAAATGAATGGCATAAATATTGTTGCGCATATTTTTGCTATGCCGAAATTGTTAATCCTAACTTGGTTGTTCCTAAATATTGTTTGTCCTAATGATTTTCGTGTCTAATATATATGTATCGAAAAATTATTGTGCATAATGGTGATGTTCCTACTATTTAATGTACTAATTAATAGTGATTACCTACCTTTAACTAGCTTTAAAAATAATTTTTTATTCCTTATACTTAACTATTACTAAATAATTCGCCCTGTTGTCCAAAGAATTTAAGTGAGCAATTTTGACCTGGGAACCGGTCGACGAAGCCCCGCTGCGCGGGGCTTCTATTTCCGTTCTAAGGGATAAAAGGTACCTAACGAACCTATCCAGGTTAAGGTAGGGGATGTTCAGATTATTTCTTTTTTAATGCGGGGGGCTTCGCCCCCCGGGCCCCCCTGGTTGGGGGCTTCGCCCTTTTTTGGCTTTGTAAGTATGAGGATGTGTAAACAATTGATTAAAAATACTTCAGTATTTAAAGACTACGCCATTCACTCCGCCCTAGTTTCGAAACCTAACCAATCCACGTCGGTTTTACCCTGGTTTATTACTTGAACATTTTTTTTAACCATTCACCCTGTTGTTCAAATGTTTTGCATGTTGTTATTAAAATGCCTTTTTGAATGAAATTTCGGACATGATAAAAGTAGGCGCAGTGAAAATTTACAGTTCGAGTAGTAGGGAAAACAATATTTATTACAATGAACATTAGGATTATTATGCTTTAGGTCATTCGACATTCGAGTAATCAATATTAGAATAAATATGGTGTAGGTATTTTAAACGTGTATGCGCAAAATTAAGTAGGCTAAACAAGTAGTATGCCATGTAACATTATACCATACATTCTCGGCCAAAAAATTTTAGGACAATCGACGTTTTGCGACACGACAGGCACCCCCAAATGTTATTTAGGAGCCAATATCTCTCTAAAATTAAAAAAAAAATTGTGTAACCATTACCGACATTATGATTAAATATCGTTAGGTATGGCTATTGATCGCTAGGGCTTCTGTCTCTTAGGACAACAACATTTAGGCTAAATGACATGAGGTGAAACGTTATTAGGGATTTCGAAGAATATGGAAAATAACATTAGGGTTTTTAACAGTTATGGTAAAAAATTATTTGGGCAAGTGAGTTTTAGGACAATCATTACATTATGGAAAATGAGTGTTATTACAACTGATCGATAGGGCTAATGCCCATTAGTGCAAAACAGTTCGGGCAAGTGATTTTAGGACAAACGATGTTAGGGATCTCGAGGGAGACCCCATGAAAACATCTAATTTTTGTCGCTTACGACTCACTTTGGTAGCTACCCTAATAAAATATGCTAGCTGTTAGGAAACACTGTCAATCTTAAAGCCTTGATATGTTATTAGTTATTATTATGGCATAACTCAGCTTACTAATTTAATTTTACAAAAGTATTGAAAAGACAGTGTCGCTTACGACATGTTTTCATGGAATGCTCCTTTTACGATACTATCATAAAAAATTTATGTAGTTAGTATTATATCCTAATAAATAAAAAATAATAAATAAAAATAAAAATTGACTGGTTGCTAAAAGACTGAGTGGCCGGCTATGTAAATTCCTGGATATAGTAACAGATTCATACTGCAATCGGCTTTGCCACTTTAAACAGGTCCTAACAAAACTTAGCAAATACGCATATGTCTTGAGACTAAGGGAAGTCTCAACAGTCTCGTCTACAGCTCTCCTGGCTTTTAATTCCTATATAATATTGAATATTGAAATTTGCCCAAACTTAGTGTCAGAAGGGCTAATAACCAGGCAAGGCTATAAAATAATTAAAACAGGAAGTGATGCTATGATTTATAAAGAAAGTGACATAGTTATGTGTGCTTCATTGAAAAGCAATAACTTATATGAACTGAAGGTTAAAACTTTGATAAATCAGTGTAATTTGGTTTTAAAATCTGACTTGAAAACATGGCATGAAAGATTATTTTATTTTATTTTATTTTTATTTTATTTTATTTATTTGGGGCATCAACAGCAGTACATGAGAAATTTACAAAAACTGAATGTACAGTAAACAAAGCCAATAAAAGATGTCCACAAAAATACAATGAACATGCAATAACAAGATATAGCGTGCGCATTTATACTAACTAACATTATCAACATAAGTTTCAGTTATAAAGTTAGGACATTTAAATGTGAAAGAAATTAAAAATATGTGCAATAATAATGTGATAAGTGGTGTGGACCTTACCAATTGTGACAGTTTTGTGTGCGAGGGTTGTGCCTATGGAAAACATGCCAGGAGACCGTTCCAGAAGTCCAACAGAGGTCCGGTGCAGCCAGGTGACATGGTTTATAGTGATCTCTGTGGGCTCATTAGCGTGCCCTCAGTACAAGGTATGAAATATTTCATATTATTCAAAGATGCTGCCACTGCTTATCGACATGTTTACTTTCTTAAGAACAAAAGTGATGCACTAGAGTATTTCAAGAAGTATAATGCCATTATAAAGAATAGATTTTTGCATAGTGTGCGTGTGTTGCATACAGACTGCGGAGGTGAGTTCAAGAATAAAGATTTCAAACATTATCTTGATAGTGAAGGTATCACTCATGAGTTAACTGCTCCTTACAATCCAGTGATGAATGGTCGAGCAGAGCGAAAAATGAGAACGATAGTTGAGAGTGCACGTTCTATGATATATGCTCGAAACATATCTGTAGACCTTTGGGCAGAGGCGGTCAATTGTGCTGTTTATCTTCTGAATCGCACATCTTCAAGTCAAACCCCAAATGTTACATCATATGAATTATGGACTGATATGAAGCCTAGTTTGGAGCATGTTAGAGTCTTTGGATGTGTGGGTTATGTTCATGTCCCAGATCAACTAAGAACAAAGCTTGAAAGTAAAAGTCAGAAATTGATGTTAGTTGGATATGAACACACAAATTACCGTATGTATAATCCTGAAACAAAGAGAGTGTATGTGTCAAGAAATGTTATCTTTGATGAACAAAATTCACCAAGTTTCCATAGAAATTATACTGAAATTTCTTTTGATTTCGGTGAAGAAAATAAAGATACATCTAATCAAGTTGAGATTGAAAGAGTGAGACCTGAGGAGGTAGAGAGAATGGTACAGGAAGAGGTAGGAAGAGTGGAACAGGATGAGGCTGATGACACTATTGATAGTTCTTATACCGACGCAAATGAACTTGATGACACCTATGTACCACCTCCTGGAACCAATCTAGAAAATTTAGAAGATGTAATACCATACAACTTACGATCTGGAAGGACCTGCATGTTTGAAGTGAACTTGTCGGAGTTGGATGTCCCGGTGACTTACAATGATGCTGTAAATAGCTCATCGTGTAAAGAATGGTTGCAAGTTATATCTGAAGAGCTGGAATCCCATAGAGAGAATAACACCTGGAGTTTTGTTGACCGAGGAAAACATAGAACCATAACTTCTAAATGGGTCTTTAACATTAAAAGAAACAAAGATGGTGAAGTGGAAAGATATAAAGCCCGCCTGTGTGCTCGTGGCTTTACACAAATTAAAGGACTGGATTACTCGGAGACATTTTCACCAACAACTAGATATGAATCAATTAGAATATTGCTGAGTATTGCAGCGCAACTAGATTGGAATATAAGGCAATTGGATGTTAAGACAGCTTTCTTATATGGAGTTCTGGAAGAAGACATATACATGGAAGTGCCAGAAGGTGTAAAAGCACCAGCACCTAATAAGATATGCAAGTTGGAAAAGTCTCTCTATGGACTGAAACAAGCTTCCAGATGCTGGAATAAGAAGTTTACAGATTTTTTTGTGAAATTTGGGTTCAAACAGTCACAAGCCGACAGTTGTGTTTGTATAGGTAGTTTTGAGGAAGTCAAAGCACTCTTAATTCTGTATGTTGATGATGCTCTGGTTATGTCAGAATCAAGTAAAGTTTTGGACTTGATTGTTAACTATTTGAAGACAGGTTTTCAGATAAAAAAAATAGATTTAAATAAATATGTAGGATTGGAAATAGTCAAGAACAATGGCTCCATCTGTATTCATCAGAAAAGATATATTGAGCAGATAATACAGAAATTCAATATGAGTTCAGCTAAACCATATAGCACACCTGTGGATGTTAATGTTCCAATTCATAAGAGTGAAAATGATGATGATGATAAAGTTGACTTTCCTTACAGGGAAGCTATTGGATCGCTATTGTTTTTGGCAAATGCAACTAGGCCTGATATATGTTTTGGTGTAAATGTTTTAAGCAGATACATTAATAATCCTAGTTTGCAGCATGTAGCTCAAGTTAATCGAATAATCAAGTACCTTATGAAAACTAAAGATATATGTATTAAGTATGAAAAGCAAACAACTTTAGTAGGTTATTCAGACTCAGATTTCGCTGGGGACTTGGACACTAGAAAGTCAACAACGGGCTACTTATTCTTGTTAAATGGTGGGCCTATTTCCTGGGCTAGTCAGAAACAACCCTGCATAGCTCTCTCGACTTGCGAGGCGGAATTTTTAGCTGGTTGTGAAGCTGCTAAGAATCTTTTATGGCTTAACCAATTTTTTAAAGATGTTGAATTTAACATGAATTGTACAACTTTGTGTATGGACAATCAGAGTGCTATAAAACTGATAAATAATCCTGTTTTTCATAAAAGAAGTAAGCACATAGATGTAAAGTACAATTTTATTCGTGAGAAGGTCCAACAAAAGTTGATAGTTATAAAATATGTTCCTACCACAGAACAACTTGCTGACATTTTGAATAAAGCTATCTCTACTGTGCAATTCATAAACATTAGAGATCGGATCCTTACATCATTATAATGATTTCAAGTCAACTAGTTGTTCTATTGATAATTAGTAATTAATTAGAACTTAGTGTTTTTTAGTTTCATAGGTACGGTGAGTGATGTACATACGTCGCACTCTAGCGGGCAGTTTCGTGGCAACGTAAGGTTTGCAAAAAAAATCTTAACTTACGAGTATTAAAATGTATTTAGTACTTGTAACAGTTTATTTGAATTCGTTGAAAAGCAGGTGAATACACGTATTGCTTACGTGTATTCGCTGTAGAAGAGGAAGTGAAGTTTATTCATACACAATTATACATTTCTCCGAGATAAAAAATAACATACAATTTTTGCAAAATTCTAATTTGCCAATGCAGTCTTCCTTTAATGTAATAAAACTAATGTAATAAATAAGACTATGAACAAATTGTCAAAAGTACGCCTGCACCCTAAAGGAAAACAAGTATATCTGAAATTACAAATTGTCTTAAAATCGAATCCCAGGAATAGACACTAAAAATGATAAATAGTCTAATTCAAAACGAAGAGGTTGAGACTACAAATAATGTTAACCAAAACACACTTCATTGACCGTTGACCGCCGGCAATTTAGAAAAAATATTAATAATATATTCGCATAACATATTTACTTAAGTAAATTAAATATTTTACATACTAGTCAATTGTATTTTTATTTAAAATTGAATGAATACAAAAAATAATACGTTACTAACGTACTACTTTAGTTTCTAATATATTTAGAATTGTACATTATAAATACTAGGTACCAAATACTAAGTACAAATACTTCTGCTTATTTGAAAATGAATTGATGTATTTGTGAACCTTATCTATCATTTTGACATGCCACCAAACTGCCCGCTGGAGTGCGACGTATGGTGATGTACTATATTGTATGCAGGCATATCAAATTTAGTGGGAGTATTGAATATTGAAATTTGATATTGGCTGAATACAAGTTCTATCTTGTCTATGCAATGACAGCGATTTGAATTGTGTTTACTAGCTAGTTCCATGTATACAAATATAGTTCAGTTGTTCGGTTGTCACCCTTGAGATCACTTGCACGGTTTACTTACCGGTGTTTTCACCAAATATACATTTGTTTGTGAGAAGTGTTTTCTTATTATACCTATTCGTTTTTGTGCTAGCTCCAAGTTATAATGTCTAATTTACGCTACGGAATATTTATATGGGGTCGTGTCAGTACCTAATAGAGACCAAGTTAGTGTTTAGACTATAAAAGACATGTCTTCGGGCAATATATGGATTAAAACAAACAGACTAAAGTATTAGTACTAGTAAGTAGTGTAAATGTAATTAAGTGTTAGATAGTTATACTCCCAGCTAAGTTAACCTTAACACCCCACGTCACATGACGACCCTGCCATTGCGGCCTTCTGTTGCACAGGCGGTGCGCTACACGTGATAGAAAATATGATTAAGCAAGTGATCTCAGAGAAAATTCGCGGACTTACTTTTCCCACTCCAATTAAAGATTAATCAGAGTGACATAAATAGGCACTTATCTAAGGCATTCGATGTTATAGATCGCAAAATGCTGTTAGCCAAGTTAACTCGATATGGTATTATAGGTTCAGCACATAAATAAGTTGTTCACATCATTCCCGTCTGATCGTAGGCAGGTCGTCAGGGTGGTTGCGGATGGAAAAACAATCACATCGGATGCTGGCCATGTAAACCTAGGCATCCCCCAAGGATCAGCAACTGGGAACATATTGTTTTTGTTATTTATTAACGATCTCCCATCCGCCATCACAAGTGGCTTATCTGTGCTCTTTGTGGACGACACGACAGTTGTTGTAAGAGCCAAAACCCATGAGGAGCTCGAGACCAGAATCAGTGAGGCATGTCAACAGCTTCAGACGTGGATTTCATCCAATGGCTTACTCTTGAATGTTACAAAATCAAGTGTAATGTTGTTCTCGGATTGTAAGACCACCACACCGGCTTGCATTGCTGATGGCCCAATGCCCTTGTGTACTCAAAATAAATTCTTGGGTTTTGCAGTTAAGAATCCGAGGGTTATTGGGCCAACCTATTATGAACATCTACCTGCAGAATTGCGATTCGAAACATCTGACGAAACGTTTGAACGCCAATTGAGATCTTTTTTATTGAATAATCCTTTTTATTGTGTTAACGAATATATAGAAATGACTTATCGTTTTAATACTCTTTATTGACTGTGGATATCATTTATACTTTATTATTACATTGTTATTTAATTTTTATTGTCGTAATATTTTCTTCAGTTACCGCGAGGATTACTCATGAAATAAAACTATGAAAACGGATAAACTCGCGTATATTAACTAATTTTAACTTCATTCCGACGTTTCGAACACTTTACAGGGTTCGTGGTCAAAAATTTTAAGGGTGGATGTACATACAAAATTTGCAAATTAAGCTAGTTATTCATTACAAATATTTGTAGAATGAAGACAAGAGACAAAATAAATAATTTACGCCGGTTCTATCCCTACGCCACTGCCTGAGAAGTATTTCCTTCCTTTGTATGATTGTATTGTTAGGAAGGTATCCCAAAATTGGGACCGGCAAGAAACTCAGCGGGACAACTCTTTTTCAAAAACATTTGTAGTACATCTTAAGATCATCATGCATTAAACCGAAACATACAATTTTGATTAATAAGGAAATATAAAATAGTTTTGACAAAATTTTGCCAGTACTAAAAAGGGGGGGTAATATCAAAGAGGAATATCACTACTAGGGTGAAGGAACACATAGCCGATGTCAAGCACCGTCGACAACAGTCTGCGGTTTGGGAGCATGTCAGTGATGGACCGAATCATTCTATTAAGTTTGACAAGCCTTTGGTTCTCGTTAAGGAGAAGAGAAACATTCCTAGAATGTTGCGTGAGGCTATTGAGATAATGAAATATCCAAACTTTAATAGAATGGAAAGAAGCTTTTCTCTACCACCAGCTTGGGATCCAGTTGTTCATCTGATAAAGGAACAGTCTAGACATAAACCGTGAGGCTGATGTATTTGGCAGTGGTGACCTTTACCCCCCCTTTTTAGTACTGGCAAAATTTTTTCAAAATTATTTTAAATTTCCTTATTAATCAAAATTGTATGTTTCGGTTTAATGCATGATGATCTTAAGATGTACTACAAATGTTTTTTGAAAAGAGTTGTCCCGCTGAGTTTCTTGCCGGTCCCAATTTTGGGATACCTTCCTAACAATACAATCATACAAAGGAAGGAAATACTTCTCAGGCAGTGGCGTAGGATAGAACCGGCGTAGATTATTTATTTTGTCTCTTGTCTTCATTCTGAAAATATTTGTAATGAATAACTAGCTTAATTTGCAAATTTTGTATGTACATCCACCCTTAAAATTTATTGTCTGTGGTTTAGTAATTTTTCTTTGGTGAGTAGTTTTGTACTTATCTTTCTCATTTTGATGGAGGTAGATCTATCAAATTTCCTCCATTGTCAGTCATCCGCAGACCACGAACCCTGTAAAGTGTTCGAAACGTCGGAATGAAGTCAAAATTAGTTAATATACGCGAGTTTATCCGTTTTCATAGTTTTATTTCATTTTATTGTCGTGTTAGTATAAGTTGACGATCATTATGAGATATGTAGATATTATGTAATTTTCGGAAGTTTGAATGTTTTTTTAATTCATATTATTTTCTAATTAATTTATTGTAATTTTCATATATAAATATATGTTTTTCATTTAGATTTTTTGACCTTTACCATATTAATATTGACGATCATAATATCAATTCGTATAAATTCGGCTAAGTTAATTTATATAATGTAATTTAATATTATGAAATAAATAAATCTAATCTAATCTATCTTTTTTTAGATTTATCCAAGTTTTTTAAATGAATAATGGGACATTTGGCCTATGAATAGCACGATTAATATAACAATTACACCTTATTGAAGATTATTCGAATGACTTTTGGACCATAGTTGAGGTTTTTGAAAATAACTTTTCGAATACGAATAATCCGAATAATAATAGGTGATTATATTTCAGTGAGATGAAATGAAGAAGAATTGATGAAGGCATACTAATGATGAGCGTCATCTACTTGAACTTGAAGATGAGACGTCTACGGCGTTTAATGTGCTTGATGTATTACCTCGCAGAAGCCTTGTTTGATGACGTACATCTCCGTGCTGATGTCTCCCGTGTTCATAAGGATCTCGTTGGGGGCGCAGTGGAATATGCGCGCGTTGGACAATACGTTCTCAAAATCTTCTTTGTTCAGTAGCTAGGGAGTTAAAAGAAGATAGTTCTGACTGAATTTTAGGTTTGAAAAATTCATGATATTCATCATGATTCACATACTAAATTTCAGTCACCCCTGTACTACACAACAGTTAAGAACAGTTGGGGTCCTTTAGAGTGATATATATGTGTTGGAGCGGGTGACATAATGTGAGTAATAGAGTGTAATTTAATAGAGATAAAGATATCCCGTAAATGCCCTTTTTGTAGTTTCATGTGCAATACGGGTCACAATTATGGCGTGACTAATAATTATATCTATACAAAGTTGTAAAATATAGTACTACCGGTCACTGAACCATGCAGACAGACGGGTATGATGAAACTATAACGGTTTCTTGTTTACTACGGAACCCTACAAACTGTTATTTAGCTGTGTATTAATCAAGAGTGAGAAGCTTTGTGGAGACTCGTCCCTTTTATTTACTTAATGGATGTCTCTGTAAATAAAAAAGGCCGAAGCAAAAAATGTTGCAATCAGCTGTTTCATTATGGTGGGTATTCAACATAATGGGATGACCTTATCACAGCAAAAGATCATAGAAAACATAGATATACAGTAATAACATACACAGTCTGCCGGGAAAAAATCTCACAGCAAAAGTACCTACCACAAGTATGATCTAGCGGTTCTTTGCCTACTTAGTCTTGTTTGGGGCACGAGCAGTGGCAACATAGAGAGCCTCCTAGGTGGTTGCTTTGTGAGTGGCAATCAACGAGAATGACAAAATTCGCCGTGAAAAACAGTAAAAACAACAACAAAAAACCAGGACAAAAGTTGGAATATACTTATTTATTTCGGTTAATTTTATCCAGAACATACATAAGAGATTTTTATGACCATTCATCGTATCGGTTTTAGATAATTTATTATAATAGTATAAATAAAAGTTTGTCATAAAACTGGTTGGTCTGACTTGGTTAGTACCTATTATACGAAATACTATACAGGGTTACTTTTTCACCAGTACAAAAAATTTACATACGTAATAGTAGTCCAAGTTACAGAATACTAGCATTTTTTGTTACTACCCCTTTAGAACAAAAAAAGTAAAATACCGATGTTTGAACTTATCCGCAAACCTAACAAGAAAATTGGACGCATTACGCATTATCAATGTACATAACTAGCAAAACACACGAACTGGCAACTGTTTGTTTACAACGTCATCGCACGCGGCATTGGAAAAACGGCGCGGCGGCGTAATGTGCACCCGGTATCAACTTATGATTATTACTTGACAAAAAATCTTACTTGATCCCAAATCCGGGCTTAGGACCGTCAAAATAAAGATTTTTTCTGTGTGTGAAGTTTGTCGAATATTTTAAATTATGTCTGGGAAACGTGATAAAATTACAAAGTAGGACAGAAACATTCTTCATTGAGGCGTTTTTAAAAATTTTAAATCAACTTTAATGCACAATGATTGGAATCAAAAAAACATACCTAATTGATGGAGTCCATTTCTCATAAATACTAATTAATTAATTCACATACTTAAGCAAGTGTTCAATGTTGGCCGTGGTTATCTAAACACACTCTTGCCCGTTTTTGAATGTTTCCTTCGATATTTCCCAACACAAGTTTGTAGTTCTCACTTTTAAATTCATCAAATGCACTTATTATTAGATTTATTTAAGTCTTTTAAGTTTTGAGCCTACCCGCCATTTCACCTCACCCCACAAAAACAGTCACACGGGGTCAAATCTGTTGACCTGGCTGCCCACGGCTATAACACTGGCATTTTCCAGGCGGGGCACACTTTCTTCAGCGTATAGCCGCTGGGCTGCTACTGTATTTTCCCAAATGAGAAAATAACTACGAACCATTTCATACCAGAGTTGGGCAAAAAGTAATATGATTACTTCTGTATATTACATTTGTATGTGTACTTTGTAATATATATTACAAAGTACTCATACAAAAGTAATCGGAAGGAGTAATCATATTACTTTTTGCCCAACACTGTTTCATACGAGCAATTTCCGACTGAAGGTGGTACGATGCGGCACGCGTGCACACACCTACGTTAACCGCGAGACTGACCGTGACCCAGTCACCGAGATTAAGGTAACTGCTATGTTGCCAACTCGTGCGCCGGCCGCTCACCCCTTTCCGCCACCCTCTGCGTCCCGCACCCCGTTGTTCCGGAATGATATAAAATAAAAATCGAGAAATAACAGGTTTAAAACGTGCGAAGGCTCTAATATATATAAAAACTAAGCCAAGTCAGACTTTAGACTGTAATATTTCATCCTAAGTTTATGCGAAGAAAAAAAATATTTTATGTTGTTATTAATTAGTCATTTGGGACCCAACTCGATCTCACTTATTTTGTCGTTGAAGTCAACAATCAAGGCATACACCATAATGTTGAACTTTGTTTTCACTGTACATCTATGTTTTCTGTGGGTTTATAATATAATAATTAATATATCGTCGCTTAGTTAGTACCCACAACACAAACCTTAATTAATTGAGCTTACCGCGAGACTAAATTGTGCTATGTAAAAATTGTCCAATGATATTTATTACTGGCCTAAAGCATGTTAAAAGGATCGATCGTCCGCAGCCCTCATCCGATGGAACTTCGTAGGTTACCGTCTGAATGGAATGCTGAAAATGAACATAGCTTCCTTGTTGAAGCAGGATGTTTTATTTGATATTAGCACATGGGGTGACAGACGCTAGAAAGATAGGAATCGAGTACACCCTGATACAACTGAACTGTGGGTACCTTCATGAATGGGATGCCTAGTATGAATTTGCTTCTCTGGCGAGTCAGGATGTCCTGGTAGACATGGGTTGGCAGGTCGTAGAACACGGAGCTCTGCTCCGTAACCATAGTGTATGCCTAGAATAAATAACAGGTAACAGTTGATACATTTATGTAACGTTCCACATAAGAGCATGTCACAATTTTTTGCAGCCTCCATCGCGCAAGATACTGTAGCCGGTGACTTTACATACAACATTAAATTTAACCTACATGCGTAAGAAGCGGTAAAGAAAATGTCAGACCATGCTTAACGCAGTTCCGAAAGTTTTTAGCTGCTCCGGTTTTATTCATGTGGTTTAAATTAAATGAACACCATTGTGAGGGATATTTCAGTGCAGGTTCGTGCGCCGTAAATTGTTTTAAAGCAGGCCATACACGTAAGGGTGTACCTGACAGGTTTGCCTGTACAGGTCAACTTGTTCAGGTAAACCGGAGCGTGTATGTTACAGAACTGTACAAAAACCTGCACAGTTCTGTAACATACACGCTCCGGTTTACCTGAACAAGTTGACCTGTACAGGCAAACCTATCAGGTACACCCTTACGTGTATGGCCTGCTTAAGAAAGTGATTAAATTAATAGGGTTCCGTAGTACAAACCCTTATAGTTTATAAGTCCTTCTGTCCGCTTGTCTGTCTGTCTGCAGTAGAGTTGCAAAGTGGCCGTCATTTTCAATAGCTGTACGACATTTATTATAAATAATAAATTAAAAAAATATATATAATTGTGGAAACTTGCATGTAAAGTACATTTTTGTTATAAATGTGATTAGTTGTCACAGTAAAATCAAATAATTAAATTAGTACAAATATAAGTATTAAGTACAAAAATACTACTAAAAAGTAGAAGTATTAAAAATGCAGTAATTTTGCTATATGGCTTCCGAACCCGTTTTAAAGTACTAATGATTGTGTTTAGATAAAGTTCTGTATGCAACCATACGGAATTCGGCGTGAAGTACGGTTGCATGAACTACTATTTTATTTTTAATTTTTTGAAGACCTCATGGAAAAATTGGCTTTTAACGCAAGTTTTATATGAAACTATTAGACAGTTGTACTACATAATTGGTGGTACATAAGTGGTTTCATAATTTGGTATGTTTTGCATTTTTTAAATTAAATTGGACTGAAAGATTGTTTTTAAAATATGTATTTGAGTTTCTAATTTGAAGACCTATGATCATTTTCAATGCCTAATACTTATTTATGAACCAGCTATGCTCAGTGTAGGGTTCCGTAGTTATTCAAAAACGGCTGGGACGATTCTGTTCCAAATAGTTTTCTTTTAAAGTTGTGTTAAATCCTGCTATTCACCAATTTTTTCATACTTTTGGGATCCATGAAAGGTAGAAACAATTTTATTGAATTCAGGAGCTTTCTTTTGAAACCCTTATATATTTTTTAAACTTATCAACAATATGCCACAGCAGGGCATTTCAGTTAATAAAAAAATGTGTATGGTAGGTACCTAGACAATTTTTTTTCTATGATTTCTACATGAAAACATGCCTTAGTTTACATTTAAAGTGAATTATTTAATGTAAAGTATAATCTGTTAAAATATCTGCAACTAATTTGTGTGGGCCTTACACAAGATGCTTAAGGAAAGGGAAAAACTTTAACAGCATATTTCTGAGGCTAAAAGAAGCAAGAAATTACATATGAGTTTTGATCAAATCTGCACTGAATTTTTGTTTTTGTTTTGTTTTTCTTTCGAATGCCTCATTGTTAATAATTTAGTAATAATAAGATTATCGCAAAAAATTTACTTAAATTTTTTTTTTACACACGTATGTTTGGTATTTTTTTGTCCATTTCATGTATGTCAATTAAGTGTGACAAAAATAACCCCTTTATTCTTAAACGTCTCTTAACTTACCGAGCCGCTAAGTATTGTTTATCCCTTTCTATCTTGCAGACATATTGATAAGCCCGAAAGAGACAAACAATACTTAGCTACTGCTAAGTAAGTAGACGTTTATGAATAAAGGGGTAAGAATACACAGTAGGTAACAAAATGGTTTCCTAAAATGCGTAATTTTTCATGCGGTTATAAAATAGACAGAACCAGGAAAATTACAAACGACATATTTAAATTCAAACTTGGTAAGAAATTCGCTGTTAAAATTTTTCTCTGTCCTCATGGGCATATTGTATAAAAAGGGGAGTTTTTGACTAACTGGACCGTACTATAGTAGAGGCGTGGCGAATTTTTTGCTTATTAAACAATAGCTACTAGAATTATGAGTATCTAATTAAAATCTACATCATCTCATCCTTTGAAAATGAATGATGTTCCCAATTATGTACCTTTTTCGTGTTCCAACACAGCTGAAGGTGTTCGATGAATCGCTTCCGCAGCTGCGCCGGCATTCCTTGGCGAATGAAGAAATTACGTGCGTCATTGATGCAAGAGTCGAAGCCCTCGCTGAAACACACAAACGCATGTAAGGGAATATGCTGTACAAGTGTACAAGCACGTATTACTCGTACACTTGTATAGCATATTCCCCTGTAGTATTAAATAATGCTAAAGACAACCAATTTGCAGCTGGTTGGATGATTGAATGTACATGTACAGTTGCCAATGTAAAGTTTTCTGAAGGTGAATACATATTATATTTTTCATCACACTTGCTATCTAAGCGCGCCATTGCTTGCGTGCGTAGCGGGAGTAATAGAAAAGTGAAATTCCCTAGGGAGTTATATAAATGTCATTACGTAATAATAATAGAAAATGACCCAATAACTATTCTTTCTAACGTAACACAACCTGGAAGCTTGGGTCTCAATGTAGTTCACGGGCAACAATATAGTCTTCCATTAACAGCCCAACAAGAGATAGACGAAACTTTTAGGGTTAACAAAGAAAAGTTTCAACATTCCGATCCCACTAGTAGACCCAAAATACCTAAGCAAAAACCATCTAAAAAACTGACTGCAATCGTTCACTATATTAATAACACCATTCTCCCTAAACACCTAGCCCAGGACTCAGACTTCGGAATCACTCAGACCATTGTTTACTGCGCGGCCTTCACTGCAGCCATCCATAATGGTTCAAATATTAGAGATCCAAGTTCCACGTACCAACATACCGAACGAATGCCTAAATGGCAAAAAAGATTACAAGACCGAATTGCAGAAGCTATCAATGGTAACGCTAGTCCACGACTCACCAGACACATTGATGCTATCAAACGCCAGTATCAACTTCACTCCCGGCATGAACACGAAAATACCCATCTGGTCCACTTTCTTGATACACTTAAACAAAAACTCAGTGCACTTTGCAATAGACTACGGAGATATAAAATAACCACATTACGTAAAGTACAAAATAAGCAATTTTCCAATAATGAAAAGGGATTTTACAGAAATTTAAATGATTCACACAGTAACATACCTGAAATTCACGCAAATTCTGACAGCAACTCTGAATGTCCCACTGCAGAAAACCTGCATTGTTTTTGGTCCGGAATATGGTCAAAGCCTGTGGGTTATAGGAGTGCTGAATGGATTGATATGGACAAAGAAGCACTTAGTTCCGTGACTGACATGACTTTCGAAGAAATCAGTCTTGACCTTCTACAATCTGTTATAAACAAGACCCATAACTGGAAAGCTCCGGGTTCTGATAATATTCATAATTTCTGGATAAAAAAATTTACTTACTTGCACCCGATTTTACTAAAACAGATAAACCAATTCATTCATGCTCCAGAAACACTGCCGCATTATATCACACAAGGGACGACTTATATGTTACTTAAAGATAAAACAGATAGGAAAAACCCCGCTAAATACAGACCGATTACTTGCCTGCAGACTATTTATAAAATTATAACTTCATGTATCAGTAAACTTGTATATAGCCATATTGACACACATAAAATATTATCCGAACAACAAAAAGGATGTCGCCAGAATAGCCAAGGGTGCAAAGAGCAGTTGACTATAGATGCCGTTATATCAAAACAAGCGCTAAAACATAAGAGAGACATTTACACCATGTATATAGATTACAAGAAAGCGTTTGACTCCGTACCGCACTCCTGGTTAATCTACATACTTAAACATTATAAAATTCATGATACCATCATCCAATTTCTTCAGAATACTATGCTACACTGGTCAACAGTACTCAAAATTTTTAACAACAACACACATATTGAAACAGAACCTATTGCCATCCGTAGAGGTATATTTCAAGGGGATGCTCTTAGCCCGCTATGGTTCTGCCTTGCACTCAACCCACTATCTAGCTTATTAAATAAATCCGAAGCTGGGTTCCAATTACAGTTTGGTGATAACGACTCGTGCACTATTTCACACTTAATGTATATGGTTGTCTATTGTTTGCCCGACAGTTATTTAACATAATATTCATATGCCCGAATCTAACTTGCCCGAATTTCATTTGCCCGAATGATTTGTTTACCTTAAAAATTGTATGACATACTGCTTGTTTACCCGAATATTACCTTCCATAATCACACAATGCCATCCTATTTCTTTTCCATATTATTAAGTGCAATAATATGGTTTAATAGAATATTCATATGACAGAAGCAATTGTTGCCATATTAATTGTTGGCCATATTATTAAGTGCAATAATATTATTTAATGGAATATTCAAACGCCATCAGTAATTATCAGTTTTTTCAAATAAGTACTAGCTATATTATTAAAAGTTACAAGTGTTTGAAAAAACGGGCTTCTGGGAACCGGTCGACGAAGCCCCGCTGCGCGGGGCTTCTATTTCTGCTCTAAGGGATGAAAGGTACCTAACGAACCTATCCAGGTTAGGGTGGGGGAACTACAATATGTTCTTTTTTAATGCGGGGGGCTTCGCCCTCCGAGCCCCCCTTGTAGGGGGCTTCGCCCCCCGTCCCCCCTTTTTTGGTTTTACAAAAATGAGGATGCGTAAACAATGAATTAAAAATACTTAAGTATTTTTTAGTTAACGCTTTTAACTCCGCCCTACCCTAGAAACCTAACCAATCCAAGTTGGTTTTGCCCTGGTTTATTACTTGAACATATTTTTAAACCATTAACCTAGCACTGTGTATGCACAAAATTAAGTAGGCTAAACGAGTAGGATGCCATTTAACATTATGACAAATATTCTCGGCCAAAAAATTTAGGACGACGTTATGCGACACCACAGGCACCCAGAATACTAACCTAACCTACTTTGTAATAGCAGTTTCACTTTGTGGAGGGTCATTTGGATGACAAGTTATGTTATGGCATGTAATATTTACGGTTTTCGATGATTCTGACAAAAAACATTATGGAAATTGTCTTTTCTGGTAGCTAATTTGGATGACAAACGATGTTGTGGCATGTGATAATTACGGATTTCGATGATTCTGACAAATGACATTATGAAAATTGACTTTATGGGAAACAAAGTTTCTGGCAAATGATTAATATAGTAAACAATGAGTATGGCATAAGATGTTATGAGAAACAATATTATGTGTGTTGAATAGGATGGCAAATAAAATTATGGCAAATGAAATTCTGGCAAATGGGGGTATCCCAATGTATATGGACGACATAAAATTGTACAGTAGTAATTTAGGTAACATTCATAAGCTCGCGAACATCACAGAAATATTCTCTTTAGACATCAATATGGAGTTCGGAATCGACAAGTGTAAAATTCAGTTCATTAGGAAAGGCAAAACCGAAAACAATAGCTACACACTTAATGATGGCCAAATAATTGAACCTGTTGACGAAGAAACCGGGTATAAGTATCTGGGTTATCAGCAAACTCAACAAATTAACCATAAAACAACCAAAACCACGCTTAAACAAAAATTCATGGCTAGGCTTCATAAAATCTTAAATACTCAACTCAACGCACGGAATACAATTAAGGCTATAAACACACATGCAATCCCCATACTCACTTACTCTTTTGGTATCATAAAATGGTCTCAAACTGATCTTTTGAACCTGCAAAGAATGACCAATACCTTAATGACTAAATACCGGAAGCACCATCCGCGAAGCTGCGTACAGAGGCTGACTCTACCGAAAGGAGAAGGCGGTAGGGGATTGATCGATATTCGGAATCTTCACAACAAGCAGATAAGTTCTCTGAGAAAGTTTTTCTATAGCAGATCCTCCCGTTCCTCAATGCACCAAGCTAATGTTAATGCTGACCATCATTGTACCCCACTCAATTTAAGCGACCCTGGCAAACAAAAAAATGAAGATTATCACAAACCCCACACAAAAACTTCAAAACTGGATTCAGAAATCACTCCACGGCAGACACCGACTCGACCTAATAAACCCCAATGTAGACAAGCTAGCTTCCAATATGTGGCTCAAAAAAGGTGAGCTGTTTCCCGAAACTGAAGGGTTTATGATAGCTATCCAAGATCAAATTATTGACACTAGAAAATACACAAAATATATTATCCGCGACCGTAACTTAACAACTGACTCATGCCGACGCTGCCATGCCTCCTCAGAAACCATCCAGCATATCACAGGAGCGTGCCGATCCATAACCCAGACAGATTACAAACACCGACATGATCAGATAGCAGCCATAATTCACCAATACCTAGCCTTTAAATATAACTTTATCGAAAACAGGACCCCTTACTACAAATACACACCACAGGTCATTTTAGAGTCACCGCAATACAAAATTTATTGGGACAGACCTATTATTACTGACAAAACTGTGCACTACAATAGACCTGACATTACACTCTACGACAAGACTTCAAAAACTGTATATTTAATAGACATAGCCATACCTAATACACTTAATCTTACGTCAACTCATACCGAAAAATTAAGTAAATATACAGACCTTTCCATAGAAATAAAGAATCAATGGCGAGTGAGCACGGTCAAGACGGTGCCGATTATAATCTCATCGACGGGTGTTATCCCTCGCACTTTACATGCAAGTCTTAACCCTCTAATGCATAAGACAGGCAAAAATGCATTTCAAATTTGAACCCTAACAGCAGTCAATAGAGTCCAAAACCAATGAAACCATATTTGGCTTCATATGCATTAGAGGGTTAAAACCCTTGACATCCAACCACTCACATATATACTTCTACAAAAGGCGGCTATCATGAATATATGTCGCATAGTACGCAAATTTCTTAGCCTAGAACTGTAGGTTACGTTGTATAAATACCTTCTATACTCGTTTGGCCAAAAGCCCCGCGTGTATAGAAGTAAAACACCCTCCGTTTGGAGAGAAAATATAACGATATAAACATAAATAATAATAATAAATACTCTTTTCTCAAACATGCAATGAAATGTTGTAGTTACGTGCCTAAAAAGTGGCCGGGAAGTACCTCGTTGCGCGGCCTAGGCCGGCAAATACCTCTTTTTTAATTTTCATTTGACATAGGGTTGTGACCTGGCATCTTGGCTTTTAGCCAATAATTATCTGTAAGTAATATTAGTATATAAAAAAAAATTATTGGCAAATTTTTGCAGTTATAATTAGGTATTTAAATTATATCATTTAAAATAAATGTACAATAACTACTCAAAATAATATTTAAAAAGCAGTATTATACGGCGCGATCCGTCGGCCCCGATCACTGCATGCGATTAATTGGACCCCAACCGACCGCGTCGTCTAATACCGCTTTTTTTAAATTAAAAATTTGCAACTTTCAAACAGGTAAATCTTAAAAAAAAATTAAGTGTCGGTGTCGTATTTGACTTTTGTTGTGTTTCAAAGACTTAGTTATGTAGTTGACTTATAATTTCTTAGAAAGAAGATACATTTTTTTGTTTCATTTCATTGCATGTTTGAGAAAAGCATTATACATACCTCGGCCATGAAGTGACGGGTTGCCGTCCGAATACTATCCGGCCTCGCTTCGCTCGGCCGTCTACATATATTCGGCCGGCAACCAGTCACTTCCCGGCCTCGGTAAGTAATGTACTATTATTTGTACCACAAATAAAAAGTAATACAAAGCAAAAATTAATTATTGATTTACAAGGTAGGTATCAACAGGCGGTCTTATCGCTAAAAAGCGATCTCTTCCAGACAACCTTAGGGTAGCGGGAAATACAATTACAATTTAATAATATTATGTCTTCAAACTTAT